>JAODAL010033919.1:0-44955 GCA_025379985.1 Phyllomedusa bahiana | reverse complement strand
GGGAAAGATGATTCTGAGAAAGGTCAGGAATCAGCCCAGAACTACATGGGAGGAAATGGTCAATGGAACCACAGTCTCAAAAGAGCTGGAACCACAGTCTAAAAGATTACCATTAGGAACACACTGTAAGGTCCCACTGCTCATGCAAGCACATGTTCAGGTCTGTTTGAAGTTCACCAATGACCATCTGGATGATCCAGAAGAGGCATGGTAGAATGTCATTTGGTAAGATGAGACCAAAATAGAACTTTTTGGTCTCAACTCCACTTGCCTTGTTTGTTGGAAGAAGATGGATGAGTACAACCCCAAGAACACCTTCCCAACCGTGAAGCATGGGGATTAAACTTCATACTTTGGGAGTGCTTTACTGCAAAGGGGACAGGACGACTGCACCATACTGAAGGGAGAGGATGAATGGGGCCATGTATAGTGAGATTTTGGCCAACAATCTCCTTCTCTCAGTAAGGGCATTGAAGATAGGACATGGCTGGGTCTTAAAGTAGGACAATTACCTGAAACATACAGCCAGTGCAACTAAGGAGTGGCTCTATAAGAAGACTTTCAAGGTCCTGGAGTGGCCTAGCCAGTCTCCAGACCTGATCCCATTCGAAAATCTTTGGTGGGAAATGAAACTCAGTGTAGCCCTCCAAAACCTGAAGGATTTGAAGAAGATCTGTATGGGCGAGTGGGCCAAAATACTTGCTGCAGTATGTCCAAACTTAGTCAAGAACTACAAGAAACATTTGACCGCTACAATTGCAAACAAATGTTTCTGTACCAAATATTAAGTTCTGTTTTTCTGTTGTATCAAATACTTAATTCATGCAATAAAATGCAAATTAACTATTTAAAAATCATACAACATGATTTTCTTTTTTTTTTTTTTAGATTCTGTCTCTCATAGTTGAAGTGTACCTACAATAAAAATGACAGACCTCTCCATACCTTGTAGGTTGGAAAACCTGCAAAATCATACTTATTTTCCCCACTATATATATAGTTTCCAGCTAATTTTGTATACAATTCCTTGCCGGTGGCCTTAAGACACTGAATCATACTTGCCAACCCTTCCGGAACATCCAGGAGACTCCCTCGAATTCATGCAGACAACCCGAAGTTCTAACTACTCCTCTCGATTCACTCTTTGCAGGAATTGTGGACTGGTTGGACATTTTCGTGTATCATTAATGAGTATTTTATCTATGTTTCTAATATTGAATGAATAATCTTATCCAACATTGAAATACATATATTAAATGTGTAATTAATTCAAAGTTTGGTCTGTTGCAAACAAATGTAGATATGGACATGGGAGGAAATCCACACGGACCAATATTGGTGGATACATGTACTCAATTAAGAGATAATACTATATATGTTGCTGTGCTGGGCTTGACACAGCAGGTTGGTACAGAGTTGGCTTGTCAACAGCAAGCAGCAATTAGTGTGTTAGCAGGTGATGAGAAAATGCTCCTACCGAGCAGCTGCTGCATGGGGGAGGAAAGAGAGGTGCTGAAAGGAGCTGATGAAAATCTATTTGAGGTGATGATGCCTTAGGGCCAGAGGGGAGATTGCACTGTGATTGAGGTGAGTGGTCTTGTAAAGTAACAGAAAGTGTTGTGCTGCAGAGGAAGAGGTGGAGCAATGCTGTGGGGAGGAGAGTTGAAATGATGGGGAGACACTTATAATGAGAAGTTCTACAAGGGAAGAGAGTCGAGCTTTACAGTAAAACATGTGACTCATGCTGTAAGTGAAAAGGTGGGAGAGTGTTGCTGTAGAGGTAAGAAATTGTGTTGTGGGGGACGGGCAGCGCAGAAGGAAGAAATGGAGCTGTGTGTAAGGGATGGTGGTAGCCGGATAGTGCAGAAGGAAAAAAAAAAGTGCTGTGAGGAGGGGGAAGTGCAAAACAAAAAGATAATAGTGTTTGGTGCTGTGAATGGGACTACTGTAGAAGGAAGAGATGGTGATGTAAGTATAGATACTGCAAAAAGAAGCAATATCGCTGTGACTGGGGAAAATGCAGAAGGAAGAGATGGTTCTATGAGTTGGAGTAATGCAGAAGGAAGTGATGGTGCTTTAAGTATAGATAGTGCTTAAGGAAGTGATATCGCTGTGACTTGGGGAAATGCAGAAGGTAAAAATGGTGCTGTGTGTAGGAGTAATGCAGAAGGAAGAGATAATGTAGTGGGGGAAAGGACAGTGCAGAAGTAATGGATGGTGGTGTGTTTTGGGCTAATGCAGAATGAAAAGATGGTGCTGTGAGTGAGGATAGTGATAGTGCTTTAAGTAACAATAATGCAGATGGAAGAGATAATGCGATGAGTGGGTGTAATACAAAAGGAATAGATGGTGCTGTGGTTGGGAATATTGCTGAATGAAAAGATGCTGCGGTGAGTGGGAGTAATGCAGAAGGAAGAAATGGTGCTGTGAGTGGGCATAGTGCATAAAGTAAAGATGGATCTGTGAGAGGGGGTAATACAAAGGAAAGAGATGGTGCTGCGAGAGGGGGTAATGCAGAAATGGGTATAGTGCAGTAGGAAGAATTGATGCTGAGAGTGGGAGCAATGCATAACTGGGGATAGTGTGTGGGGATAGTGTAGAAGGAAGAGGTTGTGCTGTGAGTGGGGAAAAAACAGAAGAAAGAGATCATTTAATCATGTGTACTATACGGAACGGAGAAGAGTGTTGGTGGGGGAAACAAAAAGACATTTGCATAGGGTGCTATCTAACATAATGCCTACTCTGGATCAGCATATGCTCTTCAGACTTCACTTGTTTTAAATAATGTACAGAAAGTCTGGTCTGCTATTCAGTAATATTACAAGTGAAGTTGCTGACGAATACTGCCTTGTTAAATGGAGCCTGCATGCGGTATAATAGTATACCTTTGCCTAGCAGTAATAGAGGCGGCAATTGCTATAAAAATAAGAGGACCTAAAGCTGTCGGACTACCTCATAGTACCCCTTCTTCTGATGCCTGCAACCCAGACTGCTTCTTATAGAAAAGGAGAGCGTTAAGGGCATATTGTGTCTTACATTCATGTGTTCACAAACTTTTGTAGCTATATAGTTTAAACATTTGTGTAACAAGGTTTGGGGTAATTTTTTTCCTGGAGTCCTTGTGAAAATGAAACAATTTCAGCTAAAACTGCGTATTATTGGAAAAATAATAATTTTTCATTTTTACAGCCTAATGCTAAAAAAAAATCTGTGACACATCTGTGGGCTCAGTATACTCCCTCTAGCCCTGGATGTGTACAGTTGAAACCAGAAATTTACATAAATTATAGAAAAAGACACATATGTATGTTTTTCTCACCTGACATGAAATCAAATATTTAAACCTTACGTGTTTTAGGTCAATTAGGATTACCAAAATTATTTATATTTGTCAAATGCTAGAATAATGAGAGAGAGAGAATTTTTGAAGGCATTTTTATTATGTTTTACATACTGTAGGAAGGCACAAGATATTATTGTGGACGGACGTTATGTGTCACCGATCTGCCTGAGATCGGTGAAGTAAAGCCCATTTAGTCTGGTGTCAGCGGCAATAGACCACTGACACGTTTGTATGTGTAGTATGGCAGTAATGCCGTTATCTGGGTCGGGCTTTTATTGGAGCAGTCAGAAGAGTTGGGTGGGATGACTGCTCCCACATTCCAGGCCAGGTCTTACCAGCCCTATATAAGGCCAGCAGGCTCAGGTGAGAGGGGGTGTGGTTCCCTGTCTGACCCAAACTGCTCAGTTGAGCAATTGTAGTCTGAGAGCCAGAGCTGGGCCTTGCACTCCTGAGAGACTGAAACCTGCATGCAGTTTACTAACCCTGGAACACTGAGTACGGTACTGTGACATGTAACAGACACTGTGTTTACTGGTGTTTTGGCTGAAGCAAACCTTCCATTTATGTTTCCTGTGTTCTGTGAACTGCACAAATAAAGTTTGCTGTGGCTTACCCTGGAAGAGACTGTTATAGTTTGGGCTAATCCCTGCAATACACTACGATTACTATTGGTACTACCATATGATAATGTCATGTCTTTGGAAGCTTCTGATGGGGTTATTAGCAACATCTGAGTTACCTGTGGATGTATGTTATTGCACACCAGAAACACACTGCTTCTGTGTATAACATCATGGGAAAGTCTAAATAAATCAGCCAAGATATAAAAAAAAAAAAAAGAATTGTGGACTTTCTCAAGTCTGGTTCATCCTTGGATGCAATTTCCCTGATACATGAAGATGTCTCGTTCATTTGTACAAACAATTATATGCAAGTACAAACAAGATGGGAATGTCCAGCCATCATACCACTTAGGAAGGAGAGAGATGGGTTCTCTGTCTCAGAGATGAATGTGCTTTGGTCCGACATGTGCATACATGCTCAGAACAAAAGCAAAAGGCCTTGTGAATATGCTGGCGGAATACTGAAAGGGCACTCTGCCAGGAAGAAGCCAATACTCCAAAAGAAAAATATGTAAGTCAGATTAATGTTTCACAAAGCACAAAGGAACAAAGACCTACATTTTTGGAGGCATGTCCAGTGGTCTGACGTAAATAAAATTAAACTGGTTGGCCATAATGACCATCATTACGTTTGGAGGAAAAAGGGAGAAGCTTGCACGCCTAAGAATACCATCCCAACTATGAAACATGGGGATGGCAGCATCAAGTTGTGGGGTTGTTTTGCTGCAGGTGGGACTAGTGCACTTCACAAAATAGATGGCATCATGAGGAAAGAAGATTATGTGGCAATACTGAAGCAACATCTTAAGACATCAGGCAGGAAGTTAAAGCTTGGGCTAAAATGGGTCTTCCAAATGGACAATGACCTGAAACATACTGCCAAACTGATTACAAAGTGACTTAAGGATAACAAAGTCAATGTTTTGGAGTGGCCATCACAAAGTGCTGATCTCAATCCTATTGAAAATTTATAGACAAAGCTGAAAAGGCAGGTGCGAGCAAGATGACCTACAAACATGGCTCAGTTACACCAATTCTGTCAGAAGGAATGGGCCAAATTTCCTACCAACTATTGTGAGAAGCTTGTGGAAATATGTGTAAACTTTTGACTTTGCAGAAAGTAATATAATGCCTTAAAAATTTTCTCTCTTATTATTCTGGCATTTGACAAATATAATTTTGTAATCCCAATTGATTTAAACAGGTAAGGTTTATTCTTATTTCATGTCCAATAGTGAGAAAAACATGCATATGTGTCTTTTTATATATTGTATGTAAACTTCTGGCTTTAACTGTACCTTAAGAGGTGTAGTTTCCAAAATAAGGTCTTTTAAAGATGTTTAGTATTTTAGGGTGTCTGCAAACCTGTAATAGTGCTTAAAAAATCCTATTAAAAATGAGCCCCAAAAGTCCAGTAGGTGGTCCTCCTATCCTGAGGATTGTAGTTAAGTCAAATAGCTCACTAAGGCCACATATGGAATCTACTAAAAATAGCAGAATCGGTGAAATAAATATTAAGTTGTGTTTCCCTGCTAGCATCTACTATGTTCCAGCGAATAATGGATAAAAATTGAATATCTGAAACAATTTTGAAATTTCACCTCCACTTTGCTTTATTTTCTGTGAAACATTTAGAGGGCTAACAAACTTCCTAAATGCTGTTTTGAATACCTTGAGGGGTGCAGTTTCTTATATAAAGTAATTTAACATACAGAACTCTCAAAGCCACATCACTGGACTGGTCCCTAAAAAACCTGTTTTGCAAATGTTCTTGAAAATGTGAAACATTTCTACTAAATTTACAGTGGGGAAAAAAGTATTTAGTCAGCCACCAATTGTCCAAGTTCTCCCACTTAAAAAGGTGAGAGAGGCCTGTAATTGACATCATAGGTAGACCTCAACTATGAGAGACAAAATGAGAAGACAAATCCCGAAAATCACATTGTCTGATTTGGAAATAATTTATTTTCAAATTATGGTGGAAAATAAATATTTGGTCAATAACAAAAGTTAATCTCAATACTTTGTTATATATCCGTTGTTGGCAATGACAGAGGTCAAACGTTTTCTGAAAGTCTTCACAAGGTTGACACACATTGTTGCTGGTATGGTGCCCCATTCCTCCATGCAGATCTCCTCTAGAGCAGTGATGTTTTGGGGCTGTTGCTGGGTAACACGGACTCCAAAGGTTTTCTATGAGGTTGAGACCTGGAGACTGCCTCGGCCACTCCTGGACCTTGAAAGGCATCTTACGAAGCCACCACTTTGTTGCCCAGGTGATGTGCTTGGGGTCATTGTCATGCTGAAAGACCCATCCATGTTTCATATTCAATGCCCTTACTGATGGAAGGAGGTTTGCAGTCAAAATCTCACGATACATGGCCCCATTCATTCTTTCATGCACACAAATCAGTTGTCCTGGTCCCTTTGCAGAGAAAGAGCCCGAAAGCATGATGTTGCCACCCCCATGCTTCAAAGTAGGTATGGTGCTCATTGGATGCAACACGGCATTCTCTCTCCTCCAAACACGATGAGTTGTGTTTCTACCAAACAGTTCTACTTTGGTTTCATCTGACCATATGACATTCTCCCGATACTCTTCTGGATCATCCAAATGCTCTCTAGCAAACTTCAGATGAGCCCGGACATGTACTGGCTTAAACAGGGGGACATGTCTATCACTGCAGGATGTGAGTCCCTGTGATCATTTTGACCCCACAGGCTGAGATCTTGCGTGGAGCCCCAGATCAAGGGAGATTATCAGTGGTCTTGTATGTCTTCCATTTTCTAATTATTGCTGCCACAGTTGATTTCTTCACACCAAGCTGCTTGCCTATTGCCGATTCGGACTTGCCAGTCTGGTGCAGGGCTTCAATTTTGTTTTTGCCGTCCTCCGACAGCTCTTTGGCCTTCACCATAGTGGAGTTTGGAGTGTGACTGTTTGAGGTTGTGGACAGGTGTCTTTTATACTGATAACAAGTTCAAACAGGTGCCATTACTACAGCTAATGAGTGGAGGGCAGAGGAGCCTCTTAAAGAAGAAGTTATAGGCCTGTGAGAGCCAGAAATCTTGCTTGTTTGTAGTTAACCAAATACTTCTTTTCCACCATAATTTGCAAATAAATTCTTTCCAAATCAGAAAATGTGATTTTCGTTTTTTGTTTTCTCATTTTGTCACTCATAGTTGAGGCCTACCTATGATGTCAATTACAGGCCTCTCTCAGCTTTTTAAGTGGGAGAACTTGCACAATTAGTGGCTGACTAAATACTTTTTTCCCCCACTGTATAAGCCCCCTAATGTCAAAGAAAAATAATGACATTTAGAAAATACCGCCAATATAAAATAGATATATGCTCAATGCTAGTTATGAGCTATCTTGTGTATTGTGCATTGGTATTGTGTATTTGCACACAGAAATTTTTTAAACTAGCTACTGAGATTGTTTTGACCAAAATTTATTACTATCTTACAGCATAATGTGGCATAAAAAATAATCTCTAAATCACACGAATAGGTGAAACCATTAATAAGTTATTCAAAAATAAAGTGACACGTCAGATTTGAAAAATGGTGCTCTGTCATAGAGCTCGAAACTGGCTTCTGCAGTAAAGAGTTAATGGATCAGTCTCTGACAGGTGTGCACAATGAGCATGTCACGGTCCATGCCACGTTCCTGTCCTTCGCCGCGGCTTCTGCTGTCACCATGTACATTTCTATCACCACTGTTTCCAACCTGCGGATGCTGTGCAGCTTTTCCTTGTTGGCCATGCTGCTCCTCCATCTAGGCTGTTGCCCTACTCCTTGTTGCTCTATAGAGGGTGGCGGCCCCATCTTCCACTCATTTATTTCCGCAGTGTGCAGCGGGTTTGGGCTTCCTCTACCAATCTCCTTCCACCTGTGGGTTTATAAGCCTGCTCCTCTCCACACTCCCTGCCTGATCCTTGTTGTTGCATGTTGTGTTGTTAGTGGCTCTTGTTGTGCTGTTGTTGCTGTGTGTTTTCTTATCTTGTTTGTTAGCAGTCCGGTGTGCACACGCTGTCTTGTTTGTGTCCTTGCGGTATCCTCTATATTTGGTTAGTCTCTATGTTGGTCTCCTTGTGTCTGTGTTTGTCTGAGTTTCCTTGCCTTGTTCTTGCCTTGGTCGTGCCTTGGTTCCTTGCCTGAGTTTAGATTTAGTCTCTGCTTATGTTCTTGGTGTTGTTTCCAGTCTGTCTATGTATTGTTCCTTTGCACTATGTTTAATCCTCCTGTTTGGCATCAATTTTGTGCTGTCTTGGTCTGTTTGTACCTGTACATATCTGTATCTAGTCTGCCTTATCTGTGTTCCTATTCTGTTGGTGCCTACCTTTGGCACTTCTGGCCTGTCTGGTCAGCTGCCACTGCTGGGGACTGCTCTGAGGTCGCACCTGGCGGCTGTTGGGGTAAGCCATGCTTACCATCAAAGGCTCTGTGAAGATGCCCGACAGCCGCTTAGTTATGCCCCCTTGTAGCAAGTCCAGCAGTGGCCCAGTGGGTCCACTACCCACTTTACCCGCTCACCCAGAGCACACATTCTTGCAACATAAATTGAGACATGGGTAGCACAGACTCCAATTAACTACACGACTAAAGCAAAACATGACTGTTGGGGTGGCATGGTATGCTGAGTGAATCAGCTATGCTCTGCAAAAGCAGGTTCTGTGAAAACAACTAGGTGGGAAAACAACTTTAGTTTTCTTCAAATTCCATTATATACTCCAATTTTTCATATTACAAATTCAAAACCTATTGCAACATGCTAGAAAAACCCTCATCAGGCTGCAATTCATATACCGACCACATACAACATAAATATCTTCTGACAGAGTGCAGTGAAATTGCTAACCCCCCAAATTCTGTCAGACAGTCATCACTTCCTAAACTTTGGCACCCACAGGCACTTATCTGTATATAGATGTATGGTTGGGATGGCAGGTTCATCCACTTTTTATGTATACTACCCCATATTTATGTAACATGGCTGGAACATTGTAAACCAAGCACTTGTAACCCGTTGTTTCACCCATACACCCTAATAGATTGTAAGCTCTTGCGAGCAGGGCCCTCACACCTCGTGTCTGATTTGTACGTAGCTTTTTTATAATGTAATGTCTGGTTTATCTGTGCTTATATCCTCTATATTGTAATGTGCTGCGGAATATGTTGGCACTATATAAATAAAGATTATTATTATTATTATTGTTATTTTAATTTTGGAACTATTCACAGGTTGTGTGAAGGTAAGAAGAAGAGTAAGGAAAGCACATCAGTTTATGGGACATCATTTTTAAAAGACCGTTTAAAAAAATAAATGTTGCATTCAGTCTGGAAGGTACTGCCATCCTTATTCATGACAGGTGTACTGTAAAGACATACAAAAGTAAATCTGGACTATGATATATCAAAGCCTGCTAGAAACTGCTGAGTGTAACACATATGAGTAATGTAAAGGAATGATGACACGCGCTCACACATCGGATTCTGCTTATTGCATATGAATTTGGGGTCGTTTTTCGGATTCGGTTTACTCGTGGTTTACAGTCGAAAACGAATCCTATTCATTCCTATGTGGTTTTGGATGTGAATCCACTTTAAAAACCACATAAAAACGTCTTGGGCACATATTGCACAAGGTTTTTAGCCTTCCTCTTTGACATCAATAGTAAATTTCCACATGTTTTCCACATGGAATATGACCAAGAATGAACATGTTTTTTTGCCATGCATCGGTTTTGAAAAAAGACCATCGAATACACGTTGTTTGAGCTACAATCTGTATATTCTGTTGAGGTCAATGAAAATGATTTTCTTTCAATTTTAAACAAGGATTACAAGTCGGAATATGTGGAATCCAACTTGAAAGTCTTGTTGAATAGACAGAGCCTAACAATGGTCATTAGTACTGTCACCCAGAATCTGTTATAAACAGAAGACCAGTAGACAAGAGGAATGGCTGTATTGCAGTATCAGTCTTTTGGTTATTGGGGTTTAGGGTGATTTACAGAGATATCTTATGTGATCTTTTTCCTCCTAAGTCTGCAACTATGGCAAAGGGGCATCCTCAATGTCTAGAGAAGAGAAGGTCTCACCATCATCATAGGCAGGGATCCTCTACTATAAGGCAGTGAGACTAAGGGGCCGTTCACACGGCTTATTTCGGCGCGGATTGGCGCCATACTGCGCGCCGGATTTGCGCTGCAGTACGGCGCCAATCCGTCGCAGTAATTACGGTAATCCACCATTCTCATAGAGAACAGTGGATTCCGTCGCTCTTACCCGCTCGGCGAATCCGCCGGGCGGGGAGAAACTGACATGCACGTTATCCAGGCGCAATACGCGCCGTGGATAATGGAAGTCTATGGGGCCAGCGGGCAGCGCCCCCCGCCCCAGCACCCGCCCCTTATTCAAGCCGGAATTGCGAGCGCAATCCGGCTCGCAATTCCGTCTTGAATAAGCCGTGTGAACACGGCCTAAGGAAGTTACTGCTACAAGAGGTTGCGATGGTGGATTTATTGAAAAAAATTCAAGAAGTGTCTACATTTTTTTTTTTTTTTTAATGATATAATATTTTCAGTTATGGGAATTAGAGTGTAATGGTAGGGTGCTGATCCAAAAATTTATTCTGATTGCCATGTCTGGAGTCAGGAAGGAATTTCTCCTCTGGTATGTGGCAAATGGCATGCTTGTCATAGTGGTATTTGCCTCCGTCTGAATCAACACAGTAGGGTATAATGTAGATTGAACTTGATGAACCTGTGTCTTTTTTAAACCTTATCAGCTTTGTAACCATGTAGCGTCAGAACTTGTGTTTCCAGACACTGTAAGTTTTTGATCTTATACATTTGTATGTTGTAATGGAAATCAATATGTGAAGTGGATGAATAAAATAACATAACTTATAACTAGCACATTACGTGCTGATTTAACTGCAGATATAAACACTGTTTTGGCCTTGAATGTAATTGAACAATATTTTGGTAGTTCGGCAAGAAAAAGTGGCGGATGTGTTAATTTTCTGTGAGAACAAGCTGGATTTTGATGAAGAAGAACCTGAACCATCTGTGCAAGGTTCCTAACAGAATACTCAGCATAAAGGAACAAGAGGGTGGAGGGCTGAGTGGAAACAGCTGTGGATCTTTAGGTTTGATAACCTTAAGCTGTCCTATACAGAGCTAAAAGCTCACAAGGCATAAATCCTATTCAAACTCCATTCAAATGTAAGTGACTCAAAGATTCTTATAGAAAAGCAGTAAACCAACCTTTGGAAAATAAGTACTCCAAATATTCTAAACCCTGTGCTGTACATCTGTAAATCAGTTCTATACATTATAAGTATGTGTGGCTCAGCGAGGGAATGCATGGAGTATGTGTAACAGCAGACTATAACAATATTATGCAAACATGCTATTTTTGTAAAATTGCTTAGCAAACACCTCTCTCCATTAACACTTTTCATTGACCTTTACTGTGAAGGTCAAACAGGTATAATCATAGCATCAGTTATGCTATTTACTAAGGTGTCTGAATAAATAATCTATGAAGAGCACAAGGCCATAAGTATCTAGAACTATTGAATGTAAAAAATCTACAGGAAGATGCATAAATAGTGTAAACAGTTTAAAGCCATGTCTTATGAGGACAGCCTCTTTATATGTGCCCTCTAAAAGTATATGACTGTCATAGGAATCTATTCATTGCCATAGTCTGGTCAAAACAATCTATTATCCAGAGCAGCTCACTGTGGAGTACCTTTTGTATGAAAACTGTCTAGATGTACGACTTTCTTTGTTGCCCATAGCAACCAATCAAAGCTCACTTTTCATTTCATATAGTGCTCTGATTGGTTGCTATGGGCAACAGAGAAAGTTTTAGGCCTGACAATTTTTATACATGTCTCCATATGTATGTTAATTTCCCCTCCATGAGATTATTTCAAAGAATTGTATGGTCAGACATGGCTTCCAAAACAGCTGATTGATGAGGTTTCTTCTTAAAGGAATGTGTCATCAAAAAATGAGTTATTGTTTAAGTCCCGTTTTTATGTTAAACACTTTTTTTTTAGGAATTGTTGGTTGTTTTTTTTTTTTTTTTACATTTTTCATATCACTTTCAATATAATATATAACCAAAAATTCTTATAAAATGTGTTGAACATAAAAATGTGAGTTAAACAATAAGTCATTTTTAATGACACATTCCCTTTAAGCCTGACTCCCTAATCACCAGGGTACATAGTTTAAAGGGACAACCCTCTATCAGTTCTTCTTCAGTTTTGATCTGTAGACACTCGAGTTGTTCTTATGTCCTCTCAGTTTCATCTATTTAATAAGAGCAACTTGAAAGTAACTTGAATGGAGGTAATCCTAATGATTTGCTAGAGCTGGACTCACTGAAGCTGGCCATTGACATCTGAATTGTAAATAAAACATCTCTTTGATATCTGTACATCTGAAGTCTTTATAGACAAATAACTTCTGTTCAATAAGTTTAAAAACCTGTTGGATTGGTTATTTACCTGTTCAAATTATTTCTTTGAATTAATATTCAAAGATTTTGAAAACACGCATGTAAAGCCCGGCTGCTTATGGTTAATTTTGGACAAATTGCTGTTTCATATTCAGTAACTAAAAACCGATCTGTTTTTGTAATATAAATTAGCACCAAGGGAGACATGTATAAAAGGGTTTTTCTGGCGTAAATTTTGGCAAAAGTAAGCGGGCTGCGATGTATAATGCGCCAAACAAAGGTGTTAGGTGCGTTGTTCACAAGACTCAACACTTATTAATGCACCTAACATGTGGGGGTGTTCTGGAGGCGTTCCTGGGAGGTGTCGCACCAGACTCGTAATCTTAGACACATACATGAATGCAGGTCAGCAAAACTAGGCACATTACTGCTCGAACAGGCAGACCTATTTTAATGTAGTCTGCCTGACATAGCCATGTTTATGATTGGGCAAGGTAGGTGGCTGCCCGGGGGTCCACTTCACACAGGGGGCCCTTTCGTAGCTGAGCTGACAAAGACACGAGCTCCTCTGTTTAACTGCTGCAATCATGTCGTCATCAGGTCAGTCTCCACAAGAGAATATACACTACACTGACACCCTCCTTCTCTCTGCTAGGAGTGCGGATACTGCTGCGGTCGCTGCACTCCGTACACTGTATCCATTGGAGGAGTCAGTACACTTTGCTGAATTCTAGGCTTACATTTTCTATACAGAGCGCAGGGAAAGGGAATGATCCTGTGACCAGTAACATTACTTTCAGCCCTGGCTTTCCTGTGCTCTCTATGCTACATGTAAGCCTAGAAGTCAGCTAAGTGCACTGACTCCTTTAATGCATACAGTGTACGGAGCCTAGGGACCGCAGCACTCACAGCAGAGAGGAGGAGGGTGAGTCAGTGTAGTGTATATTCTCTTGTGGAGAGATGAGACTGACCCGATGAGGATGTGCTGCAGGGGAGAGGGCAGGAAAGTTCTGCTGTCAGACTAGGGAAGCACATAACAAAAAAGCAGACAGTCCTGCTGAGTGCACATACAGCGTCTGGATGAAGTGTGTGGTGGATGCATGGTGACCAAGGTCCTGGGCCGGGGAGCAGTTGTCAGGATACAATGATATGATCTGTTGTGGCCTCAATTCCTGAAACTTCTGGGTTACGAGCAGGATACTGTGTAGTCTAGGAGCTGCCCCTCAGCAACATGCTCTGGTTAGTGCCTCACTTTCTTCTGTTTGGGGAACAATATAGGCTGGCACTAAAAATACCCCCTCTCCATGGACCTGTTTCATTGTGTATGGACACTGTGCCCATGCCATCCCCATTGTTACCCCAGAAATATGACCTATGTAGGGGCTGATATTCACACCAAGTCATATGTGCCCTTATTTTCACCCTAGTGATATGGTCAATGAAAGGGCTGATCTAGGTAACGTGAGGGATAATCAGGCTAGTATTTAGTTTGTATGTGTGCCTGTATATATTGAGCATGTTCACTGTGACTATGCACACCTAGTGAGTGTACATATGATCTGTATGTACAGTGAGTGTGTTCATGTATATTTGATTGCATATGGATTTGTATGTACTGTGGTGTGGGTTTTTACTGTATGTGGTTAGTGCTTTAGAATGGTTGCAAAAACACTACCAATTTTTCTAAATGGTAGCTTTGAAGTTATGTCACCATTAGCAACAACAAAAATTGGTCTCATATGCATGAATAAAAATATATATCCTCTAATCTTTGCACTCATTACTGATCCTGAAGCAGTCAATCTCTGGTCTCTGTTTAATTTACGGTCCTACCAAACAGCAAATAATCAGTGGCTTCACTGGTCACACGCCACCCCAGTAACATCCCAGCACATGCCCTGTTCACTCCATCAAGTCAGAGAGCACATGACCCTGTGCAGCGCCTATTTCTGCTGAGACCAACACACCTGCCCCACATCCCACCTACAATAAAGACTCAGAGACTTAGTTTGGATGTATTGGCCACAGCAGCCATTTTATTAACAAAAACATTAACACACAAGTAATCAAAACAAATGAGTACAGTTCCCCTATACCCATTCGACCTCTCACAACCAACTTTAAAGACCTTTCCAGTTAACCACTCGGGGCTGAGGTCCTTGGAGTTACCAACCCCCCGACCAAGCCTGGCGACCATTTTCCACACTTCTCCAGTACCTTATCCTTAGCCGTCACACCAAGCCCAAGGGCACCAAAACCACCTCAGGTGGCTCACCACTGTTCACCTGCTCCCAAGGACCCTGCCCTGCGGAGCCCAAACCTTCGCCAGACCGGTCAATTCCACTTAGGAGGCAAGCCGAAACCTGCCTCCCCCATCAATTTCCACTGACTCCAAGGACCCCCACCCCGCCAGCCACTGCGACCCGAGTACCCACAAAGCACCCATCAGCCATGCCTCCGGTACCGGACAACTCAAACCCGAGCAACACTCCCCTGATACCAACCGTCTAAGGGAGGGAGGGTGGGACTTTTTCACTGCCTCTGCCTGAGTGGTGACCGCGCGGCGCGGGGCGGCGGTTATATATAGCTCCGCCCCTTCAAACACGCGCGACGCGCCCCGCGCGCCGCACGTCACAAGCCACGTGCCACGCGTCGCACACAGCGCGCCGCGCCCACCTCGTCCTGCCTCCCCATACACCTGCAGGAGTCGGCGCGCCAGGTCATGTGGGGCCTCCCTCCAGGGCTGCGCCCCCATGTCCGGCCCTGTTCTTGAGCAATGAAGCCACTGATTGGCTGTAGCAGCCATTCATAAAGACTGTAAATAAATAGAGACAATCGGCTTCATTGCTGGATCGGTAATAAGTGTAAAGATAAGTGCTTTTTTAATTGTTATTTATTTCATGTATTTGGAGCCTATTTTGAAATTATGTCTTAATTGAAAAACCCTTAGGGGCCGTTCACACGGCTTATTTGGCCGCGGATTGGCGCCGTACTGTGCGCCGGATTTGCGCTGCAGTACGGCGCCAATCCGTCGCAGTAATTACAGTAATCCACAGTTCTCATAGAGAACAGTGGATTCCGTCGCTCCTCCACGCTTGGCGAAGCCGCCGGGTGGGGAGAAACTGACATGCAAATTATCCAGGCGCAATATGCGCCGTGGATAATGGAAGTCTATGGGGCCGGCGGGCCGTGCCCCCGCCCCACCCCTTTTTTAAGCCGGAATTGCGAGCAAATGCGGAGAACATTAAGGCTGGGTTCACATATTACAGTCAAATCGCAGCTATTTTTGCAGTTTTTTTGAAACTCCGTTTTGTAGTGGTTATGAAAAAACACTGCAGTTTTACCACAATCTGACTGCAAGGTATGAACGTGGCCTATTTTGATAAAGTTGCATGTATGTAGTCTCAGTGCCTATGGAAGCATAAGAAGTAAATCTAGCCCTGGCCGTAACACATCCACAGCCATCCCTGCTCCGGACCCACCTCCTGTGTGATTGCTCTCATTGCTGCGGTCATTAGTGTGAGACAAGGTTGCTGTCGGTGGCTTTGCAGATTTCCAGCTCCCATGGAAAAGTACTTCAGAAGCAAGGTAGAAAAAAGGCTGGGGGACAGTGATATCATATAACAACTTAATCTGGTCAGTCAGCCATTCTGTGCCCCCAGGCCAAGCCATACAGCAACTCATGTAACTTATAGGAGTTGGGGCCTGGCGGCACAGGATGGATAACTGGCTACATAAAATGGTCATGTGAGTAGTTTTATTGGCTGGGGGGCCCAGTGCATAGCTCTGCCCAGGGGCCCATAATACTGTTAGGACGGTTCTGCTGCCAGAGCCAGAGATGTTGAAATGGAGCTAGATTTGCCATTAGGGCAAAAAATTTCCATTATTTTTCAACTTACACCAGTACAATAAGAAAAAGTCATTTCTAATAATTATCAAACTATACAAAATTTAATTATTTAAATTTAATAAAAAATTTTATCGTATAAAATTAATATAAAAATATATAATATCCGAAAAATATAAAAATATCTTCTATATTTAAAATTAATATAATACATGTCACTTACCGTATATACTCGAGTATAAGCCGACCAGAGTATAAGCCGAGGCACCTAATTTTGCCCCAAAAAACGGGAAAACTTATTGACTCGAGTATAAGCCGAGGGTAGAAAATGCAGCGGCTACTGGTAAATTTTAAAAATAAAAATGGATACCAATAAAATTACATAGGCAGTTTAATGTCCCCCATAGGCAATTATAGGCAGATGTATGGCCCTATATGCAGGTATATGTCCCAAAAGGCACGTATATGGCCCCATAGGCATGTAATAGGCAGTTATATGTCCCCCAAAAGCAGATTATAGGCAGGTATATGGCCCCATACGCAGGTAATAGGCAGGTATATGGCTCCATAGGCAGGTAATAGGCAGGTATATGGCCCCCTAGGCAGGTATAGGGAACGCTGTAGGCAGGTATAGGACAGGCTGTAGGCAGGGTATAGGCAGGTATAGGCAGCTGTAGGCAGGTATAGGCAGCTGTAGGCAGGTATAGGGCTGGCTGTAGGCAGGTATAGGGCAGGTATAGGCAGCTGTAGGCAGGGATAGGGCAGGTATAGAGCCGGCTGTAGGCAGGTATAGGGCAGGTATAGGCAGCTGTAGGCAGGTATAGGGCAGGTATAGGGCCGGATGTAGGCAGGCTGTAGGCAATAATTGTTAAAATAAAAAAACAACCACTTACCTGGATCCCCGCTGCTCCGTCTCCCGGGCGCGCTCCTCGGTCTTCCCGGCACAGGCGGGTGACGTCATCAGGCCGCGCCCGCAGCGTGATGACATGCACGCTGCCTGTGCCGGAAACTCCGAACAGCCACGAGTCTGCGACTGCCCGGAGTCCACTGCGGAGCACGGAGCGCTCGCTCTCTGCTCCGCAGTGGTATCCCTTCACCTATATGCGCTCCGGAGGAGTCGCATATAGGTGAAGGGATCGCGGACAGTGCCCGGGCCAGCGCAGCGCCCGGACACTGTGCGCTCACTCGACAATCAGTTATATGCGCTCCCTGAGGAGCCGCATATAACTGATGCGTCCCTGTCGGCGCACGGGCCATCGCAGCGCCCGAGCGCTGACAGTGACTCGAGTATAAGCCGGGGAGAGATTTTTCAGCACATTTTTTGTGCTGAAAAACTCGGCTTATACTCGAGTATATACGGTATCTCCCCGCGCGTACAATGCCATTGTATTGTACGTGCAGGGGGGCGAGGCGTAATCCATAGTTCTCTATGAGAAATATGTGGCAAAATGCGCCCCAAAATAAGCCATCTGAACATACCCTTACCAAGGTCTCAGGTGTGAATGGGGAGCAGGTGCAGTGTTATCGCTCTCACACTCTATCATACTGGTCACTGGAAGTTCAACATGGCACCTCATGGCAAAGAACTCTTTGTAGATCTAAAAAAAATCATTGTTACACTACAAAAAGTTTGCCTAAGCTATAAGGAGATTACCAACACCCTGAAAATGAGCTGCAGCACAGTGGCCAAGAAAATACAGTGGTGGATGCAAACAGTTTGCTGAAGACTAGCAGACTAATGACATGGACTACTGTAACCATTTCCTGTGGTCTGATGAGACCAAGATAAACTTATTTGGGTCAGATGGTGTCAAGCGTGTGTGGCAGCCACCAGGTGATGAGTACAAAGACAAGTGTATCTTGTCAAGCGTAGTGTTGGGAGTGTCATGGTATGAGACTGCATGAGTTCTGCTGGCTGTGAGGAGTTACAGTTCATTGAGGGAACAATTAATGCTATGAACCATGAAGCAGAGCATGATCCCCTCCCTTCTGGGCAGTAGGGCAGTATTCCAGCATGTTAACAACTCCAAACACACCTCCAAGACAACCACTGCCATGACAAAAAAAAATTAGGGTAAAGGTGCTTGACTGGCCAAGCATGTCTCCAGACCTAAACCCCATTGAGTATCTGTGGGGCATCCTCTAATGGAAGGTTGAGGAGCACAAGGTCTCTAACATCCACCTACACCATGATGTCATCATGGAGTTGTGGGAGAGGATTCCAGTGGCTGCAACCTGGGAAGCTTTAGTGAACTCCATGCCCAAGAGAGTTAAGATAGTGCTGGAAAATAATGGTGGCCACACAAAATATTCACATTTTCATAACAATTTGTCCATTTTCACTTCGAGGTGTGCTCAATTTTGTTGCCAGTTGTTTAGACATTGATGGCTGTTTGTTGAGTTATTTTGAAGGCACACCAAATTTACACTGTTATACAAGCTTTACACTGACTACTTTACATTGTGTCAAAGTGTCATGTCTTTAGTGTTGTCCCATGAAAAGATATAAAATAATATTTACTTTTGTGAGATTCTGTACATGTATATTCCATTACTGCATACATATACTCCCACAAGGTATGTAGTTGATTTACCTATAGACATGTTCACTACTTACACCCCTCACATTTTTGTAAATATTATATGTTTTCATGGGAAAACATGGAAAATATGAAATTTTATACAATGTAAAGTAATCAGTGGACAGCTTGTATAGCGGTGTATTCTTGATGTGCCCTCAAGATAACTCAACACAAAGTTATAAATGTCTTAGCTGCTTCATAGGTTGCCACTGGAAGCCTCTTCCATTCTTCCATGATGACTACACGGAATTGGTTGATGGTAGAGACCTTGCACTCCTCCACCTTCTGTTTGATGATGCCCCACAGATGATCAATAGGCTTTAACTCTGGAGACATGCTTGGCCAGTCCAACACCATTATCCTCATTTTTTTTAGCAAGGCAGTAGTTTGGGGTTGTTATCATGTTGGAATACCGCCCTGCGGCCAAGTTTCTCAAGGGGGGAGGAGGGGTCATGCTCTGCTTCAATATGTAACAGTACATGTCGGTGTTCGTGGTTCCCTCATACTGTAGCTCCCCACAGCCGGCAGCACTCATGCAGCCTTAAACCATGATACTCCCAACACCATGCTTGACAGTAGGCAAGACACACTTGTCTTTGTACTCCTCACCTGGTTATTGCCACACACGCTTGACACCATCTGAAGCAGGTAAGTTTATCTTGGTCTCATCAGACCAAAGGACATGGTTCCAGTAATGCATGTCCTTAGTCTGATTGTCTTCAGCAAACGGCTATCTTGCGCATCATCTTTAGAAGACACTTCCTTCTGGGATGAGCCATGCAGACCAATTTAATACAGTGTGGTGCGTATGGTTTGAGCTCTGACAGGCTGACTCCCCATCCCTTTAGCTTCTGCAGAAATGCTGGCTGCGCTCATACGCCTATTTTTAAAAGATAGTCTCTGAATATAAAGCTGAGCACGTGCCTTCAACTTCTGTGGTCGACAATGGTGAGTCCTGTTCTGAGTGGAACCTGGCTTGTTAAACCGCTGTATGGTCTTTGCCACCATGCTGCAGCTAATTTTGAGGGTGTTGGCAATGTTCTTAATGTCTATTGCCATCTTTATGTAGAACAATTTTTTTCTCAGGTCCTCAGAAAGTTCTTTTCCATGAGGAGCCATCTTTAACTTCCAGTGACCAGCGTGAAAATGTGAGAGCGATAACACCAAATTTAACACACCTGCTCCTCATTCACACCTAAGACCTTGTAACACTAATGAGCAGCATGCCACTGTGAAGAGAAAATGGCAAATTGGGCAACATTTTTCATTTTTACATAGGGGTGTACTCACTTTTTTTTCCAGTGGTTTAGACATTGGTGTGTTGAGTTATTTTGAGAGTACACCAAACTGGTAACCTGTGCTCTGGAATCCCCATCTGATGGTCTAGTATTTAGATTTCCTTGCTTGCCCACCTGGCTATGTCCACTCCCTGATGTGTCCAGTTGCTAACTGGTCTGCCAATTTGGGAAACTTCTTTCTGAGACTACCCAATTTGGTCAACATAAAACTGATTGCATCCCCAAAGATCCTAATCTCTAATTGGAGACATTTATGATTGTGAGCTCTAAATTGTTTGTTTCATGTTTAATGCTTCAATAAATATAAAAAATGTGACAGGTACCAAGCACAATTACAGATATTACTTTTTCCCCCACAAAATCTATATGCCGTATGTCCAAAATCTCATGATGCCACCTCTCTCAAGTTCATCTGCTTCCTGCTGGATGATTATTGTAAGTAATTAGGTGAATGCTGCAACTAAATGATCTCTAACATTCTCTTATCTACCTCTGTGCCATTCTTTTCCTCCTCTTTATTTAGGACAAGACAAGCAGTTGTTACCTGTGAAAGAAGCATCAATTTTAGGAAAAGGGTATGATAACAGCAGCACTACAGCTTGGACAGTCACTCCAGGATGTCCCCGGCATCTTTATCTATGTCCTTGTACAGTCTGTCTATCAGAGCATCTAGGCACTATCTCGAGAGAAATCATATCCCCTCCCACTACTGGCAGACACGTCATGCACTAAATGGAGATTCTTCGGCAGGTACTACATAGGAGGTACTGTATGACACACTATTTATCGGGGCACTGTATGATAGGGGTTATTTATAGATCACTATATGATAGGTGTTATTTATAGAGGCACTGCATGATAGGTGATATTTATAGGGACATTGTACGATAGGTGTTATTTATAGGGGTACTGTATGATAGAGGCTATTTATAGGGCATTGTAGGATAGGTGTTATTCACAGGTGCACTATATGATAGGTACTATTTATAGGTGCACTGCATGATAGGTGTTATTTATAGGGACACTGTATGATAGGTGTTATGTATAGGGACACTATATGATAGGTGTTATTTATAGGTGTACTGTATGATAGCTGCTATTTATAGGCGCATTGTATGACAGGTACTATTTATAGGGGTACTATTTATAGTGGCACTGTATGATAGGTATTATTTATAGGGACACTGTATGATAGGTGTTATTAATAGGGGCACTGCATGATAGGTGCTATTTATAAGGGCACTGCTTTGCAGGCACTTTTTATTTATGTCCTCTCTGACTGAGGTTCCATGAGTCAGGCATTGAGGCAACTTGCAGGCATTTTTATGAAGCATGACTCTTATCATTAAGGTGGTGTCTGTTAGAGAGCCCCTCAACTGCCATTTAGTAAATTACTATGGCATTTAAAATATTTACTTGCGGAGGCGTTTCCAGACTGTGGGAGTTTGCATTACCAGGAGAGGATGAGATGTATCCCTAGATGTGAAAATAAGATACTAGTGCTGCTTGAATAGGGCTCTTTGACTCAACATTGGTTTGACCAAACTGGTGAAAACATGTGGACCTAGGATGTCCCAAAATTATTGTTTTTTCTAACCTTGTCCCTAACTCTAGCCATAACCATATCTCTAACCCTAAGGTAGGGGGAGGATTCAGTTTTTTATGGTGTTTAGGAGTTCTTATCTTTCCATGGCACTTCAATGGGACTCTGGTGGAGACACTACTTCTGGTGCTACATCCAATATCCTGCCTGACTTCACTTCCAGTTACCATAACATAAGATAAGCCCTACGTTGTTATGTCAAAAAGTGACGTCCCTTCAAGTATGATGTCCAACAGATATTTAGACATAATTTCCGGCTACCTTAACATAGGGGAAACTTTGGACATCTGGACATCAAACCGACTGGCAGCACTGTGAAAAGGTAAGTTAAACCTTAAAATCCTGTAAAATTATCCCAACCAAAGCTGTGGGTTGGGATCAATTTTAAAGTGCAAGACTATAAGATACCTTCATAATGGGAAAAGAATGAACCAAAATGACCGCTATCTGAGAAGACATTGACAGCAATTTGATGTATATCAGTATTATAACTATTTATTTTTAAATTCCTGTGTTGTGACGGTATAAAACCTACCGGGCAAAAGTGTTGAATCTGCCGAGTTGATAGAGATTTGACATTGGGCTAAACTGAGTGGTGGAGTCTAAGGGACCCTTATTATGTAGCATTCAACCAGTAGCCATAGATCCAGACTTTACTTCAGGGAACTTCCAGGTTACTGCCATCTGAGTTGTTCTCTCCAATAGCAACAGTTGAAGATAGTACCAGGGGTAGTACCATAGGAGTAAAAATAAAGTTGGTCAGGGTGCGGTTTGAGCTGGCAAAGTTCAGTCAATGCTGTGGACAAGCTAGTGTCAGGGCAGGTGACCTTCTTGCCATGGTCAGGAAAGATTCTTGCAGTAGAGGAAATTAGCAGTAGATCAGGAAGGACAGCAAGAAGATACCTAGTCAGAAAACTAGCCAAATCAGGAATGAAGTGCACATATTAGAACACCTTTGCAGTAAAATGGTTCCAAAGAACATTTTTACAGGCAAATGGGTCATTTAAATGGCTATGACTACAGGACATTGGCAGAGGAAACAAATATTCAGCATACATTGACCAGGAGCCAGCACACACATACTTTAGCGTTACCCAGCCAAAGGAGGACAGCATCTGGGAGGACAACACAATAAGGAACCAGGATCACCACCATAAACAGAAAGAGTGTAGCAGTGAGGTGGTATTATCATGACATTGTACATTCATATTATTGGGATAGTAAAGCAAATTGCTTTGTCACTGTGTGGCAGTAATATGTGAGGCTGTATTTTTGTGTTATTTGATGTATATGGTGTTATTTGTTTCGTAAATTAAAGTTGTTCTGAAGCATTATTTGGTGTTTTTTTTTTATATAAATATGACTAGTGTAGCTCAAAATGACACTAGTTCGATCAAACTTGTGAAGTGTCCATGATGTTGGACAAGGTGTATCATTTTTGATGTAATTTCTCTTTCCCCAAACAAAGGGTAACCCTAGGTAAATCGGCAGTGACATCTGATGTTGCACTGGAAGTGACACCGCAGCGAGGGACGACACAGGATCCAGAGAAATGCTAAAAGGTGAATTAACCCCTTAAAACACCTAAAAACCTTAACCATAATCTGAAACCTAATTTAGGTTTAGGGTTCATTTTTTGGCCTACCTGAATCAAATTGCTTAAATGTTATTAGCTGTGAACAGGGCCCAAAATGGTGGTGTTTTTTAAGTAAGTAATGTCCTATTTTTTGTGTGTTTTTTTCTGGAAATTATTAGTGTAGGGATGCACAAGACATGAGGACCGTTGACACCGGTTGCGAGCTTGTGTATTTGGGGCCCGGCTACCAACCAATACCTCATATTTAACATTTTTCCAGTATGACATTTTTTATCTGCCCAACAGTGCTGGGGAGCTAGGGGTGTCTATGTTTTTTGTGTTGAATACCCAGAAGTGCTGTGCAGCCTGCTTAATCTGTTAGTATATGCGGCACTAAGAGGATGTAAGCCAGCATGGTGCACCACACGTTTGCACCCTTATGTATTGCTTTATCTATATGCAATTGTAATACCGGCAGCCACCCCCCTCATGTCCTGACGATGTGTGAGTGGTTGTTCAATAGGTATTTTTGCTTTTTTTTTTAAGTCTCTCCATGCATTATACTGGGGTTTTTCTGCATACTGGTGAGAACAGGTACCAAGCTAATATGCAGTCTGTATCATGTAAGTGTTCCCCTAGCTGTGGGATCTTTGAGTTGTTATTCAGCAATCAGCTGCACCTGTAAGCTTTTTTTCCCAGGTGCATATAAGGCTGCTTGCCTGCTCCTGGGCTTAGTCTAGTACAGCCATTGAGCTGTGAACAGGGCCCAAAATGGTGGTGTTTTTTAAGTAAATAATGTCCTATTTTGTATGTGTTTTTTTCTGTAAATTATTAGTGTAGGGACTCGCAAGATATGAGGACCATTGACGCCAGTTACGAGCTTGCATATTTGGGGCCCCGGTACCAACCAATACCTCATATTTAATATTTTTCCAGTATGACATTTTTTATCTGCCCAATAGTGCTGGGGAGCTAAGGGTGACTATTAATTAACTTTTTTTTGTTGTGGCATACCCAGAGTTGCTGGGCAGCCCGCCTAGTCTGTTAGTATGGGCGTCACTAAGAGGCTGTAAGCCAACGTGGTGCACCACACTTTTTGCACCCTTATGTATTGCTTTATCTTATCCACTCATGTCCTGAGGATGTGTGAGTGGTTGTTTAATGGGTATTTTTTGCATTTGTACAATCTCTCCATGCATTACACTGTGGTTTTTTTGCATACTGGTCTGAACAGGTACCAAGCTAATGTGCAGTCTGTATCATTTAAGTGTTCCCTTAGCAGTGGGATCTTTGAGCTGATATTCAGCAATCAGATGCACCTGGTCATGTTTTCCCAGGAGCATATAAGGCTAGATGCCTGCTCCTGGGCTTAGTTTAGTCCAGCTATTGAGCTGTGAACATGGCCCATAATGGTGGTGTTTTTTAAGTAAGTAATGTCCCTTTTTTGTGTGTGTTTTTTTGTAAATAATCAGTGTAGGGACTCGCAAGACATGAGGACCTTTGACGCCGGTTGCGAGCTTGCGTATTTGGGGCCCCGGTACCAACTAATACCTCATATTTAACATTTTTCCAGTATGACATTTTTTATCTGCCCAACAGTGCTGGGGAGCTAGGGGTGACTATGTTTTTTGTGTTGGATACCCAGAAGTGCTGGGTAGCCCACCTAATCTGTTAGTATGGGCGGCACTAAGAGGCTGTAAGCCAGCATGGTGCACCACATGTTTGCACCCTTATGTATTGCTTTATCGATATGCAATTGTAATACCGGCAGCCACCCCCCTCATATCCTGAGGATGTGTGAGTGGTTGTTCAATAGCTATTTTTGCATTTTTTTGCAGTCTCTCCATGCATTATACTGTGACTTTTCTGCATGATGATGTGTGAACAGGTACCAAGCTAATGTGCAGTCTGTATCATGTAAGTGTTCCCCTAGCTGTGGAATCTTTGAGTTGTCATTCAGCAATCAGCTGCACCTGTAATCTTTTTTTTCCCAGGAGCATATAAGGCTGCTTGCCTGCTCCTGGACTCAGTCTGGTACAGCCATTGTGCTGTGAACAGAGCCCAAAATGGTGGTGTTTCTTAAATGTTATTAAAATACAATTTACTTTGTATAAATTTGGGTTTCTTTTAAATAAAATGGAAATGTACTTTTATATATAATATTATATTAGACAGCAGTATCTGTAATACAAGTCTCGAAACTGACCTTCTTTCTAATAATGAGAATCATTTTAAGTAAACTATTCTGCAGGCAGCAAATGTTTCAGATGTTTAATCCAGTTAAGCACTACACTTTATTCATGGCAGTCCTCTATAACTACGGAACCTTATATAAACATGCTGCAGGGGTAATAACTAACTATTGCTACAGATGGGTTCTCTATTAAAAAATGTGAACAGACAGCTTATACAATGGGAAGCCAATCAATACATTTGAAGTAATGGGACAGAAGACATAAGCAATTGTCTTGAAAGTGTAATTGATTTCCCTAGTTAAACATAAAGAAGAGGAATGTTTTAGCTTGACATATCAATTTCATGTTCGTCTCAGATTACATTTTCGTAACCTAGTCACTATAGCTCTCAAGTTTATAATTGATCAGGCTGATGTTCTTCTTATACAGTCACATTTCTCAGGAATTGCTGTTCAGCAACCCAAGGATGAGAAAATACTACTTATTAATGACATTAAGATTTAAGAGCATGCAAGCATTATAAGGATCTGCCTGATATTTATATCTCAAGTGCCTGACTGGCTTATAAAATACATCAATGACCAACTGTGTATGTATTTACTGTACTTGAAGGTTAAAACAGTACATTGTGGGTGCATAAAGTAATATGATAATATAATATATAATATACCAAAGCAGATATGGTGGTTATTACACCTTGTTCACAAAGGAGGTTTCAAACTTTAAACTCCAGGACCATGATGCAAAATCAGTAACAGGGTCAGGCACGTACCATTTACTTTATTATTTTATTAGAAGAGCAGTGTTTGGCTCCTCGAAGGCTGTGTTAAAATGCTTTTAATCCATATTCTGAATCAGTATGTGTAAGTCAAAACCAGCAATGGATCTAAAAGAAGTACAATCCTTTCCATTATACTTTTTCTCTTTGTAGGTAGGTTTCATTCCTGATTTTTGGCAATCAAATATTGCTGCAAAATATGCATCAAAAAACATTGGAGCAGATGTATTAATACTTACACTTAGACACTGTAAACTAGACCGTTTTAAAATATGCCATATTTATCATAGTAGTGATAAATCTGGCACAGGTTTAGATTGTCTAATCTAATTTTTCACCTTATATTAGTTGGCTTACTGTATGCCACTAACTGCACCAAATGCTTGGCATTAAGCCACACACCCCTGGCCACAAAACCACACACCTTAAACAAAGCCATGCCTCTTTTGTGGGACACGGCACAGAAGGGTCTAAAACACATAATTACTGTGGTGTAAAGAATGTACACTGTTATTTTTGGCGCAAACTACACCAGACGCAATCGCATCAAAAATGTGTCACATTGTGTGAACCCAGTATAAGGCACTAGAGCCCAGGGCCAACTGCTACCTCTGTATTCCCAAAGATTTGTCCCTGATTCAAGTGATGGGGGCTGTTTCACTTCCAGACACAGGTCATAGTAGACAATAGTGAAATTTATTTCTAGAATTAAAGAGCTGTGTTTTCTAACCAACAATTACATTTTTTTAATCTGCAGTATACAGATTGAAATGCAAATTTGCACTTCAGATTCAGGTTGATGTTAAATTTGATTGAGCAATTCAATTAGAGTAGACCCAAATCAAAAACATTGGACTTAGCTCTAATCCAACTCCAAATTGGTCTTAAACTCAGGGTTGTGATGGTTCTGCCAAGGAAATGTGCCTCTACAGTTGAGCTTGGTGCAAACTACTTTGTTAAGCAGAGTCTTTGAGATCACAGGTTTTCACCCTATAACCTCTGTAAAGGGATCTAGACTTCACCGCTGTGGATCCCCAGGTTGCATCCATGGAGAAGTCGTCAACTATTGAAAACTAATAGGCAAGGAGTAGTCAGAATTAGTGTAAGGGTCAAAAACCAGCAAGTTAGACAATGCATCTGAGTCAGAACTAGATGCAAAATTCAAGTCAGGGAAACCTGGAGAGCAAAAATAAACTGAGGAAGCAAAGGGTCAAACACAATTCAAGATTATTATCAGGCTATCAGTAGGATAGTCAGAAACAATGTAAAACAGCACAACAAGTGGTAAGGAAAGAGTAGACAAAACTGAGTTAAATAACAAGTTACTCTCAGCGATTGGTCTGCTGATCAAGCCATCTAATAGGCTGCTTAGCCAGTCCTGCAGATTGCCTGCTTAGCACCCTCCTGCTAAGACTGGAAATTTTATAGTGGACCATATGCCTCTGCTGCCTTATTCTCTCACCAGCACACTGGTGATTAGAAGTTGCAGGAGCACAGACAGTTGGGCATATTACAAGGGTTAAGGTTTTTAGGGATTTTAACTTACCTTTCAAGTGGCACTTTAGGTCAAGGCATCCGTCCAGGCCTCATCTCGCTTTTGCCATGGCCTCACTTCTGGTGTGATTTCTGACATCATTTGCAGTTTCTCAAGGTTACCCCAATGTTTTGGGATCCAGCAGTGACTTTGGAACTGAAGCACAATGTAAACCTTACCTCTGCTTCCACTGTCCACAACAAAGGAGTATGAAAAACAGAAATGCCCATTGCGGGAGCGGTGAGAGGTCTGGTGCAACATAGAATGGTAAGTAGACCCTAACCCTAAGTTATGGTCTGCTTAATATTAGGATAGAGCTAGCAATAGGGATACCATGAATTCCTGATTTTTTTCACAAGTTCAGTCAAACCACTGTTAAACCAAACAAAGACAATATATGCCTGGTCCTAACCTGACGAATGGTGCCTGCAGCTGCGCCCTCTCAAGCTATTGGAAATTGGAAAAAACACAATTGCACCCTATTTTTTGGGAGATGCTGTGTGAATGACATGTCTTTATTCCAATGAATTTTGTTTATTTTTTTAATTTGCATTTTGAATGTTATTTTTTGAGACCAATTTTTTTTCCTAGACTTGTGTGAGGGCTTGTTTTTTGTGGAGTGAAGAGTGGTTTTCATTAATACCATTTTTGGATACCTGCAACTTTTTGATCACTTTTTATTTGTTTATTTTTTGGGAAAGCAAAGCAATCAAAAAACCTGCAATTTTGGAGCTGGGTATTTTTTTAAGGCATTCACCATGAGGGATAAATAAGGTAATATATTAATAGAACAGAATTTTACAGACACAATGATTCCTATTGTGTTCAATTTTTAATTGTTTATCTTTTTATTTGTAAAACAGGAAAAGGGGGTTGTTTTAGACTTTTAATGTTTTCTTCACATTTTTTAAACTTTAGATTTTTTTTTTTACTTGTAATTTTAGTCCCATTAGGGCACTTGATAACTAGGAAGCACAATCACTTGTACGCTATTCTACCAATACTAACAACTTGCAGAATAGTGTTCAATTATAACTCTCATATTACACCCTGCCTGTGGCAAGGTGTAATAGGGGGTGTGAGATGGCAGACCCATGTGGCCTTCAATAGGCTCCCAGATGTCATGACCAACTGCATAGCGGGGGAGCAGGTCAAAAGGTGTTAGGAGGTAACCCCCTCTAACAGCCAGCACTCACCATGTTTAGAGCAGGCTCAGCTCCTGAGCCTGCTCCATACATTCTTGTGCCTCCTTCCTAATAGGCATGAGGTGGCGACTTAGGCTGTGTTCACCCAACATTTTTGGATCCGTTTTTGATCCGTTTTACGGATCCGTTTTTTACCACTGAAAACTGCATCAAAATTGCATCCAAAAAGCGAATCCCAAAAACGCAACAGCTGATGCTTTTTTGGATCCGTTTTGCATGCTTTTCACATGCGTTTTACGGATCCGTTTTCTGGATGCGTTTTTAATGCCTTCCTTTCACCTGGAGCCAGGCATCTCTCTGGAGCGCCGCTGACATGGAGCCACCCATCTCTCTGGAGCACTGCTGACATGGAGCCACCCATCTCTCTGGAGCACAGCTGACATGGAGCCACCCATCTCTCTGGAGCACCGCTGACATGGAGCCACCCATCTCTCTGAAGTGCCGCTGACATGGAGCCACCCATCTCTCTGAAGTGCCGCTGACATGGAGCCACCCATCTCTCTGGAGTGCGCTGGCACGTCTTCAGGCAGAAGCAGCTGCAGTACAATCGTGGCTTTCTCTACACTCCCCGGCGCAGGGAATTGTTCCCAGTGCAGCACTTGTCAGCGACTTCACTTCTCATCCTCCCGATGCGCTTTTCGGATGCAGAAAGCGGATCCAAAGCTTAACCAAATGTCTGTTGCACTTTGAGACCCACTTTCTGCATCCCAAAAGCGCACCCCATTGTTTCCTATGGGGACTGCTGTTGCGTAAATGTAATGTCATTTCTCAGGACGGATCCACAAAACACAGCAGAGGAAAGCTCTCAAAAGCGCATCGGTGTTCTCTCGTGGGAACAGTGATGCGCTTTTCTCACTGAAAGCCATGTAAATCATACTGAACATTGTTGGATCTGTTTTTCGGATCCGTTTTACGGATCACAAAAATGTTGTGTGAACACAGCCTTAGGCTTTCTCCTACCTTTACTCTCCACTCGACTCATGATTAAATATGTGCGATGTCCTTATTCTTATCAAAAAGAAAGTCAGTAGCAGCTAAAATATGAATTTATTATTTTCTAATAGCTTGAAGACAAAACTGTATAACCCCTATTTTAAAAGGTAAGAAAAAACTGCACATCAATGAAATGGACGGCACAGGAACGATGTACTCTAACAGTCTGTGACAGATGACTTTTTCAGGAAGACCCATACAATATAATGACGCTCATCTCTACAATCATAAAGGTTCGACAACAGAAAAGTAATATTAATATTTAATTTTCAAGAAATGTCAAAGGAAAAATTCCACTAACCTGTATTATATTTCAATTTATAATTTATATTCATATATGTCCTTTTCCTTTTTATCATTCAGGGTGACATTGTATTTAAAATCTTAAACTGGATATACAATTTCACAGGTTGCCTATCAGTGCTAGCAGCTCCCATTCAGTACATTGTGCCACTGAACAGCGCACATGTAAAAAATTATAGATTTAGCAAAGTTTAACTTGAAGGTAAGTTAAACTTGTGGTTTTATCTCACAAGAAAGGCTATCGAAACACATTCAAAAAGTTTTAATAGCTTTCTGTGCTATGATAAAATGGTTTGTTATCTGTCAAGCTTAGCTTTGCTACATCTATACAAATAGAATGTTAAAGAGGTTTTCTCCCCAATAGAGTTACATAATTGGTATGGCTGAATATGTGGATGAAAAGGAGGGATATAGGCAATTTTAAAATTTTGCTTGCGCAATTACACATACAGGACTGTCTCCAATGCTTTTGCCACAGGTCCACAAACAATATAGAAATTCAGATTATTAAACAATACCTATAATTTCGCTTAATTTCAATATATTTTCTAAGAGCAGTCTGTACAGTACAGAGAGTGAGCTGAAAATGGCATTCACAAGGCAATACAGTGAAATATGTCTAACATGGTCATGTGATTTTAGCAGCCAATGAGAGCTCTACACCTGACGTTTTTGACACTTCTCTGTGATCTGCACTGATAGAATGGCCGCCAAAAGTGCAGAAAGGTGATTGGATGGCCGCCAAAAGTACAGAAAGCCACTGTAAACAAAACTAGAACTTGACTTGAATATACAGTAAAATGTTCTGTTCGGTTCCAGTTCAAAAATTTGAGAAGTTCTACTAGAACTTAACTTTTCTAGAACGGTTCGATCAACACTAATCAGCACAAAAGAATGTAACACTACTTCTCTTCCTCTCACATCAGCATTACAAAACACAAGGTCCTGATCACCAGAGTCACATGCTTACTCCACCAACCAGCAGCTATATAAAGAGTTCTGCATGCTAGCCCCTGCTACCTTCTTCAGTTGCATGGTACATGATGAACAATGACAATAACATGATGAAGTGCTAAATGTTCACTATTGACAAGAACATCAGGTTATCATCGTCTGCAAATAGCAGACATGAAAATAGGGCTGTCCTAAAAAAAACAATTACATGACATTGGGGCCAGGATAGGCAAAAAAGAAAAAAGACTTGTACTTACCTACCTGTTCCCCACTACTGCAGTGGTCTACTTATGACAACAGAGGGCAACATGTTGGGATCACAACAAGGAAGTGAAGAGGAGCAGATTGTCGGCAGCTCTGATGCGGCAGTGGCGGGGGACAGGTAAGTAAGTTTTTTTTTTCTTTTCTGCCTATGCTGATCCCATTATCATGTAATTTATTTGCTTTATCGATAACCTAGACAAAACTAAGTAGTGAAAACAATATGTCAGTCCAAACAGTCTAAATATTTCCTTAGAGAAAATATCACATAGTCCCAAAGGAGTTCTTGGTTACCCCGGTCACTAGTGTTGCTCTTTGGATTAAGATCAAAGTAAAATTCTACCTGAATCAAAGCACTTGAAGGACAAAAATTCAGTTTTATTGAAAATTGCCCAAAAATTGCCTAGTTTGGACCTTGGGTAATAAAGGGTTTAAAGGTTATAGTTGCTTAAGGGGTTAAAGAGAGTTAACTTACTGGTTTAGTGACATGACACTGCCGTCGTGGTCTAACATCTTGTCCAACAGTATTTCTATTAACGATGACCTTGGCCTCATGGTAAAGTAACCAAAAGTGATGTCACATGGGAAGTTGGACTGGAAGTTAGGGTCTAACAGAAGCGTCGTATCACCAGACCAGTCAGTTAACCCCCTAAATAGTTTTAAGCAAACCCTAGTTTTCTTAGGGGACAGTTTTAGCAAGGGTTTTGGAATAGTTTGAGAAAAATTTTAAATGTGGGACATCCCCAAAAACCCCAAAAATTTTTTCCCAAAAGCTCAGTAAAATGTGTAAAAAACCCAAACAAGGTCCAGTTTACTATCTTGTTTACATGGATTTTTCTGCACCTGCATAGATGTACTTTGCATTGTAATAGAGAACTGGGGCTACCGCATAGCCCTAGCAGTGCCAGGTCAGGGCAACCCAATGAATGGAACACTAAACTACAAATTCGTAAATTCCATTTGGCTTTCAGGATCTAGTATGTTTGACTTTGTGAGAAAGGAGAATCTTTGCTGCAGGTAAAAAAGCATTGTCTCCAGTCTATGTCTACCTCCTATAGATTGCCCAGTTATATTACATCATTTCCCTTTTCTTACGCTTTGTTATCCCTTTAAAATGAAACAGGGATTTTTTCAATGATGATATGCTGTTTAAATATAAATTGATAGCATGCGTATGCTTTGATGTCCTCAGGGCTGTCAAAAACCAGCGGAGAGCAGCAGCGTTTATGTTCTTTTATGAGAACAACTACTTCTACATTAACTTTCTTTAGAACATCAAGATATGTTATCATGGATGGGTGTGATGTAGTAGATTCAATGGGATTTTACATTTTATTTCCAAGACAGCAAAAAATCGCCCTGATGATGCACAACAAAATAGACTTTTTCTTCTCCTGAGTTTGTCATAATGCATTTTGGGGTATATAAAAAAAAGTAATTTTACAAAGTACCATTCAAAAATGTAAAAAAATACAAGATAATAGTATAATTGCTATAAATTCACTAAAAAGAGAAAAAAACTTTAATGCAGAAAAAGGAACCTTTAATAGGAGCAATTTTCAAAACTGAACTGCAGTTTTATACAAATATCATTGTTTAATTATACAAAAGTACAAAAGAGCTGGAAAGGTTTAATGCACTTCATCATCCCAAAATGCTTCTATTTGAAGGTACTTGTTCCTTACATATGGAACAGGCAGCTATTTCTTGGCTGAATCCAAAGACATAAGAATTTAAATTATTCACTCACAAGGGACCAATGCCATCACTCAAGAAAGGAGGAAGAATCCATTATAAGAGCTGCCATAGCCAAGCAATTGTTTTCAAGCAAATCACAGGAAACGCCCATATCAACGGATGTAAATTTAGGCTTGTATTTGTAATAGCGACAGTTTTAGTGATATACTTATAAAATGACATTTAATGTTTTTTAAAAAAAGGATTAAAGTAAATTATAAGCCATAGCAAATCAGAAGTAACAAATGTAATATAGCATCAGCTATAATGTATGTTTAATATATAGCCTGACATATAATGTTTCAGTTATAGTGTATGATATATACGTGCATGTTTTGCATAGGAAAAATTAAAAAAGAAAACCGTCTAATAGGAACACATAGAACTGTGAAAAATGAAAGTACATTTAATATTTTTTAAAAATTTTGGAGTTTTTTAGTCTTTCCTACAGCATATAAAGACAACACTAATGTATTTTTTTATATAATAGATCTAGCAAAAAAAAAAAAAATCCCATTTCTTCTGTGGAATCAAGGTGCCCATAAACACTGCAGATGAGCCATGAATATGGTCACTCTGTACCAACTCAGTACTAATTTAAAGTAAACTGGTTTTCCACTCCCCTTTTTTTTTGGGAAGGGCTCCCATGGCTAAGGGCATAGGTGTAACCCTTTTGGGGGGTACAGGGGGACTGGTCCCCCCATTTTTTCTGGGTGGGGGACAGTCCCCCCCCCCACTTTTTACCCCTTTCAATAAAAAATAATCATATAAAGATGAGAATATGGTAAGGGGGAGAGCAGGGGGCAATAAGTTAACCCCTTTTTCTCCTTATTTTTGAGTTTTTTGGGGGGGACAGAGTAGGTAGCAGCCTCAAGGTCAGTGCGGGTGCGACAGCGCTGATTGGTAGAGCAGGGTCCAAGCAGGGGCTGCTTCCCCAAATCAGAATGCTGCTCACATCCACACACTCTGTATCTGGGGCTGTATCTTTCCCTCCCTTTATATCCCATTTCCCCTTTGCTCACCTTTATCAGAAAGAAGGAAGCTCTTGCTAAGCCAACGCACCAACACGGGAACAGGTAAGGGGGGGAAAGGGGGTGCTAGGCATTGTGTGTCATGTGAAAGGTATGTACTTTTATTTGAGATGTGATATACGTATGTACAGCAATAGTCTCCCAGTCCTTTCCCCTACTTATGCGCGGGGAAAATTAAAGTAAATGGGGCGGCCCCAAACGCATTTAGAAATATGGATGGAGGGTGTATTTCAAAACCCCAATATAGAGAGCAACAGTAACCCCGCTAAAAGCCTTGGAACATCCCTTAAAGGGGTTTTGCCAAGAAGTTAGCCCTTTCCCTTAGCTGCTGATTGTCTTCTCTCCTGGAGGATCATGGGGGAGAGGGGGGAGGGGAAAGAGAGCCAGTGGCGGGAGAGTCTGAATTTTTACTCAAATAATTATGTTAAAACCATGGATTCCTATACAAAGACACAGGCTCATTCACTGTTTTTTCCCCCCCTCCTTGCAAGCTCCTTTCATGTTCCCTGTCATATAAGAGTGCGGGGGAAAATGCAAGCGCGGAAGATCAGCTCCTGCAGTGTCCTGGTCATGTCAATGTAAACTGTCGGGAAACAAAGGAACTTAGTCAGGCTGTAGCTCCAGAGGCTTCATTTTTTAATAAATATTTTGAAAAGTATTAAATCCCCTTTTGGGAGATCCCACCCCCCAAACATTACATCGTGGAAAAAAAACCCCTTTAAAGGTCATTCAGCAGAATATATGTTTGGGTTCGGGGGACAGTTTCAGGCGGATCTGCCTCAGAATCGGGCCCTATCCATCGGAAACTGATTTACTTTTTCCTTATAAAAATCAGTGTCGTTTGTTTAGGGGCCTGATTTTATTTTGGTATTTTCGGCGCATATTGTCAGTTTCCCGCAGAATTCTTAGAGGTGTTTTACGCACTAACACACTAACGAATAGGAGGGAGAAATCTGCCTTGGGGAGTCGGGGGGTTTGCTTGTCGGAATTCTGCGTTTGCAAACGCCAAATTTCCAACAAGCAAACTCACTGTCAGTGCTGAAAAACCGTCATGTGAACCCACCCTAAATGTTGTGTGTTGTGTTTATACACCACAATTTCTGGGGGGTACCTTGTCTAATGTAGTTTGGGATTTCAGTGGAATGTTAAAAATCTCGGGGTTTTGGTTTAATTAATCCTGTTGAACATGTGTAATGTAACTTTGGGGTTGGTTTAAAGGGAGTAATTCTGGGGTACGGTTGGGAAACAAAACTGGGGTACAGTGGGTAATGTAATATCTGGTGTATGGTGTGTTTTGTAAAATTCTGGAGACAGTGAGTAATGTAATTCCGGGGTACAATGGTTTTGTAACTTGGGGTTTGTGTAATGTAATTTGGGGTATGGTGTATGTAATTTTGGGTAAGGGGGGTTAAAAATTTCATTTTGGGGGGAGTGTGTAAAAAAAATTTTTGGAGTATAAGAATTTATTTATTTTTGTGTAAAATGTCAATTAATTTTTTAAGGGGCAGTTAAAAATGTAATTTCTTGGCTCCCTTTTGTAAAAAAAATTTCATTTCTGGGGTGCAATGGGGGTGATGCATTTTGGTTTGGTATGCAATAAAATACATTTTGGGGGACAAAAGTGACATAAGTGATTCCCAGGGGAACAGTAAATTGGGTTCTTTTATTTTCCTATTCGTTTGTGTTAATAAATTTTAAGAAGTAGTGATGGGGCTGGGGAAAGGGGTTAAGAAAATTTTGGAAATTTCAACCAAAATTTTTTTTTTTTCACTAGAGGGGGAATTGGTGCGTGGGTTTAGCTTCATGCCAGGGTGCTTTTTAGTCCCGCGGTTAAATTTTGAAAGTAGAGAGGCCACATACCTTAAGGGGCTGCACCAAAAAAAAGTGTTTTTTTCATGGAATCCGCCCCGGGCCCGCGTGGGGGGGCTTACCACTCCCTCAGACCTCCTAGCTTCAATGCAGGGAGAGAAGGGGAAAGAAGGGAAGGGAAGTGAAAGTGAGTGAAGGAGGGAGGGAGGGAGGGATAGGAAGATAGGGGATGAGAGGGAAAATTGGTCCCCCCCACTTTTTGAACCAAAGTTACACCCCTGCTCAACGACAATATGCAAAGGCACCCTAATCCCAAATTTAGAGTCCTAAAATTGAAATCAAGTAGATTACAAATGGTGTGAACATCATTCAATTTGGAGGAACTTGTCTTTTTGAACACCTTTAGGGTGTCCGAACACAGAGTAGTAATGTGTCATGCCACAAAATCAAAAATGGTCTTCATAAGTATCGCTCTGGTTTTTGAGATACAATAACTGAAGAGGAAGGTTATTTCAAAAAAGACAAAAATAAATAGATAAAAATATAAATATGTATTGTACAAAAATATGAAAACTACAGCGAATTAAATACAGAAAAAAATGTGAATAAAGTCTGGGAAACTGCTTACGTGTTTCAAACCATAGAAAACTTCTTAATCGTAACAATGATTTCATCCACATTTTTTTTCTCTATTTGGCTTGCTGTAGTTTTTATATTTTTGTATAGTACATTTTCAGATTTATCTATTTATTTTTATGTTTTCTGGAACAAACCTTCTTCTTCAGTTATTGTTATCACTTCCATTGACACGCTGACAGTGTTCCTTTACAGACACGTGGAATGTTGTAGTACATTGACACATCGTAGGTGACCTTTTTTGTATTTTCTTTTTAGAGGTACTGTTTTTATGTATATTAACACACAAAAAATCATATGTTTCAGCTGAACAAGCCATGGTGAATGGGAATTGCGGTTTACCGTGGAGGATCTCTGTGGTTCCTGTGTACTACATCAGCGCTTAACAAATAAATGGCCGCAACTGTTTTTTAACCCCCTCAGGACCCGGAGTTTTTTTTTTGTGACACGTTCGTTTTTCCCTCCTCGCCTTCTGAAAGCCAAAACTTTTTTATTTTTCCACCTACATAGACACATGAGGGCTTTTATTTTGCGGGACAAGATGAACTTTCTAATGGTTTTATTCACTATACAATATACTGGGAAACCGAAAAAAAAATTCCAAGTGGGACAAATTGTGAAACCGTTATTTCGCCATGTTTCTGGGTGATTTGCTTTTACGGCGTTAAATCTTCGGTAAATATAATGTGTTATCTGTTTTCCACAGGTTGTTATGCATCCGGCAATCCCCAAAACATTTTAGGCTTTCCATTATGTTTTGGTACCGTAAAAAATTCCAAACATTTTCTATTTTTGACATTTGCGCCGCGGCGCCAGTTTGTGCGACCAATAACTTTTTTGTACTAACACCTACGGACGTCAGTGAGGGTGCATTTTTTTCGGGCTGATGTGTACTTTTTATCGCTAGAAATTTTTGGAATGCATGCGACTTTTTTGATAAATTTTTATTCCATTTTTGAGTGACGTAAAATGACCAAAAAAACGAAATTTTTGGCGTTTGGAATTTTTTTTTTTACGGTGTTCAGCGTATAGGATAAATGATGTTATATTTTTATAGATCGGGACTTTTTCGGACGCGGCGATACCAAATATGTGTAACTTTTTTATTATTTTAATGATTTTATTTGTAAAATGGGGAAAAAAGGGGGGTGATTTTTAACTTTTAATACTTTTTTTTTTTTACTTTAAACTTTTTTTTTTTTTTTTTACTGTAACATTTACGCCCCCTATTGTGCTTGACCAATAGGGGGCGCGATTGTTTTAAAACAACCTAATGCATTGCAAGGCAATACATTAGGGTGTACAAAGATGGCGGTTTCCCCCTTCTGTCTGCGGACGGAAGTGGGGCAAACCGGCCACGGTAAGTGACGGGAGCCTTCACACGGCTCCCCACCACCATGCCCGGTCGTCGGCGGCTCCGATCGGCGTTCATTCAGACGCCGCGGCCATCCTTGCCGCGGTGTCTGATGGGTAAAACAGCGCCAGCGGGCGGAGCCATCCACTGGCGCTGTTACTGCCGGGAGGTTTGCGGCGATTTGCCGCAACAACAACAGCGTGGTGTGGGTCGCGGAGCGATCCCCTGAAAGCCCCTTTTGCGGCCCTGGGACGTAATCATACGCCCAGGGTCGTGAAGGGGTTAAAAATAACTCCTGGTCTTTCCCCCAGCAAACGTGGTTTGTACAAGGTCACAGATCTCCAAACACAAATGAGACTTCAACAGGTGAACAACCCCAGCATCATGACACAGCATACAGGGAATACTCTTTCTGCCAAACTTGGCCATTTCCTAACAGTCCCTGATCCCCAAGTAGCTTCTATTCCTGCCCTGCTTTCTGCCGTGGTTTGTTTTGCATATGGGCCTATCCCTTACCCTTAAGTCAGCCACCATAGGCTAACACCAAGCTCAATTCTACTCCGCTATTCGCTGTCACTCCTGTGCTATCCCGGGTCTCTGTCCCACTTGGCCTCCAGACAGTATCTAGGGGGTTTGTTTACATTAACTACGGCCAGGAGCTGTGAATGGCTGGACTCTTTGCTTCAGCCTTTTGTTTGTCAAGTACCTGGTTATCTCTGGTACACCAAAAATGTATTCACCTGCTTCAAAGACAAACAATGTCATCAGGATTTCCATTAGTTGAGCTGTGATGTGGAATCGCTATACACAAGTATTCCACATCGTATTGCTCTCGCTGCATTGGAATTTCACTTGGAGACCTTTAGTGATTTTTCAGTTGGTTTTTATTCAATATGTTTTGGAAGTTAATAATTTTCTGATGTAACACAATTATTTCTAATATGATGACCATGTTTACCTCCAAACTAAGGGTTTTTCCATGGGGCAAAATATCCTCCCTCTCTCGCCAACTTGACAGTGTCTTGGTGGGAATATATGTATATCTTCTCTGAGATCAATCCCTTTGTCGCCAACTTGGAGTGGTATGGCAGATACATTTATGATCTCCTCATTATTTGGAAGGGCGATGTGTCTGCCATACCGCTCTTCGTCGAGTATCTCAATAACAATGGATGAAATTTGTGGTTCACACACAACAGTCATTCCTCCCACATTGCATTTTTGGATCTTTGGTTGGAGGGGATACATAGTGGCATCACTGGTACTAAAACCTTTCAGAAGCCGGTTTCAGAATATACTATCTTACATTATCGTAGCTTCCATACGGGACATACAAGAAAAGCTTGTCCTGTTGGCGAGCTTACCTGTGCAAAGAGGAATTATAGTTCTCCCTCTGATTATTTACAGGAACAAAAATCCATTTGCAAAAGGTTAAAATCTAGGGGATATCCTGTTTGGATACTTGATAGGGCAACCAAAAAAAAAAAAATAATCCGGGGTTATTTTCACTGCCGTAAACTTGATTTTGATAAAAAGAAAAGGGATTGTCAACCTACTTTGGTATTAAACAAAAGCCAGCCCCCAATCAAACAAAATATTTTTTTCAAATTTTCCTTTTTTAAAGAGAAGAGGAAATTGAAAGATCAGAACTTACAAAATGGCTGCAGGAAAACCCCCAAAAAAATTTTTAAAATTTTTTGGTAATGTTTTTACCCCCTAGTATAAATTAAAAGGCCATGCCCCTGTAAATTGGGAGCCCAAAAAGGCTTTGTGAAATTTTGGTGGTCACCCCTGCAAAACCCGGGGGTTTTCGAAATTATCATAAAGGGCCCAATTTTGTTTTTTCTAAAGGGTTTCCCAAAACTTTTTCCTTTTTAAGTATTTTAAAATTTCAACATTTGTTACTTTTTTAAAAACTTCTCTCTGTAATTTGATGTATTTGGGAAGTAGGGGACCGTAAAAAAAAAAACCCAACTTTTTCTGAAATTATTTATATGAAAATTAATAATGATATATGGAAACAAGGCAGTGGTTTCCCCAACACTTTATTGTTTGTTCTAATTAAAAAATTTCAGGTTACCACTTATAGTTATTAAAGAGAATCAAAAAATTCAAAAGGGGATTTTAATTTTGGTAGTATTTATTACATGATAGGAGCAAAATTTTGGGGATGCCCTTTAAAATCCCTTTTAAACCCCAAGGGATTGTTTTTCCAAAGGGAAAAAAAATTATGTTTTTTTTTTAAATTTTTAAGGTTTAAAAGTTTAATAATCCTATGCTTTGTAACTATGTTTCTTATTCTGCTGTGTCTAGTACATGTTTCATTGTTCTTTTTTACCTTTTTCCCGGTTTCTGTTTTGAAACGGGGAAGGGGACTTTTACTATTTTTCATTTGGTTGCGCATTTTTTTCCCACTTGACTCGCGACCCCTTTTTGGTTTTCCCGGTTTCCGGTGACCGGGGGGGTGTGTGCTGTGCTCCATGCGGTTTCCCGCAACCATGTGTTCCTGCTCCCGCCCCGGGGAAAATGTTCTTTCCAGGAAAACCGTTTTAATCAACTGATGGTTTTAGATACCTGTATAACCCTAAAATTTTTTTGGTTTGGTTGTACATTAAGGGCGCGGTCCCCAAAACTTTTGCTATATCCCTCGGAATTACATGCCTCCCTTTTTGCTTTGCATTTTATTTTCAAACCCTAAATAAAACTGAGCCATTTTTAATTTCTTGAAAAAACCCCTTTTGCCTTATGCAAAAAACACAAGGGTTTTTTCCCTTTTCTGGGGTTTTTTAAAAAAATTTTTAGGGAATCCAAAAATCCTTTTTTTTAAAGCCATACCCGGGCGCACACTTTCAAAAATTTTTGGGGAAAAACCCCGGGTAAAAAAAGGGGATAAGTTTTAATGAAAATTTCAAGCTTCTGTTTAGCCGGTATTTTGTCACTAGGGGCAATCCAAAACCCTTTTTTGAAAAACCCAAACCCAAGCGGAACACATTCAATTTTGGGGGGAAATTTAACCCCAGGTCAAACGGGCCCAAATTTTAAATAAAAATTTTTAAATCTTCTTTTTAGTCCTGTATTTTTTCACTAGAGCCAAAGAAATTATTTTCCAAACAAATTCCATTTATGTCCATAAGTCACTTTAAACCCTTTTCTTTTTTAATTAAACACTTGTTATCTAAAAACTGCAACCTACCAAAAGTGAAAAATAAAAATTTTTAATTGTTTTGCTCGATTTTTTTCATACTTTTGTAAAAAAATAGGGGTTTTGACTCTTTCGAGGAAATGTTCCCTAAAAAACTCGTTTTACCTATTTCCCCGCATGCCATCTCAAATTATCATATCTACAATTAGCCAACATCTCTGTTTCTAAAAATTTCTGCCCTTCCATTTAGCCCCACTGAGGGTAGTTTCTATATTTTTTGGGTTCGAAATTCCCCCTTGTTTCCCCCAATTTTTTTATTCTGTCAGTTTCCCTTTAAAAGGGGATGCGAGGGGAGAAAATTTTAAAATAATTTGTGCAAACCCCCCCAAAATCCATCCTCCCCAAAAAAATCCCCCCCCAGGCCCCTTTTCCCCCACAAGTTTACGTCCCTCCCCTTGTGTCGGTGAAAAGGAAAATTTTCGCAAGCAAATAAGATTTCATCGCTCGCTCTCCCGAGATTTCATTTTGGAAATAGGATGATTTGCAGAACGGCAGTCACCGGTCTCCTATTTGAATGAAAATTTTAAAAAACTGGAAAAGGGAAAAACCCCTGGGGCTTGTTGATTTGGGAAACAGCAATTGCTCCTACTCTAGTTCATGGGAGCAGATTTTTTTTTTCCATTTGCCCATTTTCAAATGTTTTCAAGTAGTAAGATAAAGTTTTGAGTGTCAGAGAAAACACAGTATATTACATGTTATTTCATTTGTTTTACTGAAATATATCACTCTGATGACATAGTGGACTTTCTTCTTTTTTATTTTCATTTTTTTAAACATATTCAGATGTTTTCAGTTTCAAAATTTAAAAGAAATAAAAAAATTTTTTTAATGTTCAAAATTACCTAGGGTTCCCGTATATAAGGACTCATCCCAAAAACCCTGATAACACTTTTTGGGAGGGGTGATATTTACCAAGAGCCGTGTGGTAAGCAAGGTTAGTTTTCAAAACCTTTTAATTTAAAAAATTTAGCATGCAGCTTAGCCCGTACAAATTTGGAAAGGGCATTTTTAGAGAACCTTTTTTGGAAACCCTTTTTTGGGGTTTTTGGGTTTTTTTTTTTCAGGGGGTTTGCAAAGGGTTTAAACCCACTGATCCCTGGTCTTTTTTTTCGTGGTGCTATTGCTCCTAAGTCACTTCCCTCTGATTCCACTTTCAAGGTTATATTAGATTAAGACAACATGGCAGTACATAGGAATTACCTCAACAGAATTGACATGGGAATTACGTGGGGGCCAATATGTTAAGGGGGTTATAAAACCAAATTTAAAAAAAAAAACAAAAAAAAACCTTAAAACCCAATTCCCAAATTTTGGGTTTTTGGGGCACAGTTTAATTTTGGCAATTTTCACCCATTTTTAAATAGGGCCCGCCTAGCAAAACACTTGGGTTCTTATCGATTTTTTTTTTTGACCCAAATCTTTAAACACAAAACTACTGTTTTTCACCAGGAGGTAAACCCGGGGTTTTTTCAAACTTTTAAAAAATGTTTGTATCCCGTGAATTTTAAAAGTTGCCTTTTTTTCTTTAAAATGTATTTCTGGGAAAGTGTTGCAAATTTTAAAAGTTTTGTTAAAAAAACATATTTCAATATGTTTTTTAATTGTTTAAAAAATTGGGAGTGGCCCCTTTCTGTTTTTTAAATATTGGGAAACAGGAAATTTTGGCCTCATGTTTCCAAGCTGCAATTTTTAAATTTTGGGGGGTAGGTCCCTGTGAAAAAGGGAGGCAATGGGTTTGTACAACCATTTTGTAATGGAAAAAAAAAACCCCTCCATAAACAGCTGTGGTCCTTTAGGTGCCGGGATTCCGCATGGAATGGGGGAACTGGCAGAGGGGTTGGGTGAAAGGGAAAAATTTGTAAAATTTTCTGGTTAACGGGAAAGGGGTGACCCCCAATATAAGGCCCGCATGAATTTTCTTTATTAGATTTGCCCCCGTTTACATAAACCCCCCAAAGCAAATTTTTGGGGCCTGCTACCTTCAAAAAAGGGGATGACCCTTCTTCCTTTTTCAACTTGAAAATTGTGCAGGGCGAATTTAAGTCTTTCGAATGGGGATAGCCTAAAAAACCAAAATTATGAAATCTTTTCTTCTACATAAGAACCCAAGATGTTTAAATTGAATTGTGTTTTTTCCCGAAAACCCCCCAAAAAAGTGACTAAAACCCCCTCACTTTTTTTGTAAAAAATTTATTTTTATCTTTTTAAAGGGAAAACCAAAAGAAATGACACTTTGAACCCAAATTAAAGTAGCCTTTAAACCAGCTTGTAAAAAAGTACTTTGTGGTGGCTCTCAAAAAAAGGGCCCAACGCACAATAAATTATTTTTCTAAACTGCGGGAAAAAAAAGGGGAAACACCCCTACTGAAAAGGACAAAATGTCCCCAAATTTTAAATCATTTCCCAAAAAGGTGTTATTGCCCCCTTTAAATTAATTGCAAGGTCTCAGGTGTAAATTTGGGGACGGGTTTTTTTTAAAAATTTTGGTTTTAATTTTTTTCAAAAAACTCCCATACTAAATCACTGAAGGGTTAAACCCAAAAACACCTCAAGGAAAAAACTGTCCTGAATGCCCTGAAAAAAAAATTTGTTGCTCTACATAAAGATGGCCTTTTTTTGTAAAAATTTTTTTACTTACATATAATCAAAATTACAAACTTTTCAATATAAACGCAAAATACAAGCAACATCATGCAAATAAAAAAATTCAAAACCCTATAAAAGGGGGCGAATTAAATTTCTAAGAAGTGTAATTCCTTTAAATTTCGGGAAAAACTTCGTTTGGGGAAAACCAAGCGAACTTTAGGTTACTTCGGGTGAACAAGTTGGTTTTTAAAATTGATAAAATGGCTGCGACCAAAAGGCGGCTAAAAGGGGGCCAAGCATCTTGGGGGGAAAAAAGGGCATACCCCGCAAAAAAAAATTTTCAAAAAGGAAGAAAACCCAAAACCCCGGAAAAGGAAATTTTTGTGACGCACCGCACAAAATTCCCGGGCCCCTGACGCCGGACTCACACCCCCTCTCACTGTGCTCATCAGGGAAGGGCCCCCCGCGGCGAAAGCTCTTACGAAAAATTTTATAAAAATTAAATAGCAAAATTTTACAGGGTGTCCATTTTTGCCTCAGAACGTTCTTTTAATTTTTCTTTGCCCTAATTTTTGGGGTTTTGGGGTTCTGAAACCCCTTGTGCTCCCCTAAAGCGCATATAACATTCAATATCCAAGGGATCAACCCTTTTTTCCTTTTTTTATTCTTTTAAAAGAAACACGGTTTAAAAAATACAAATACCACTAATCATTTTTGGCTGCTCCAATTCAAATTGCGCAAATTAAAAATCCAGGGTTAAAAAAACGTTGTTTTAGGCGGGTTGTGCGACCCCAAAAAACCCGGGCTTTTTTCCAACGTCAAAAATTTTAAAAATTTTTCCTGTAGCCTAATTCAAAACCCAAAGGTTTTTTACAACTGTAAACCTTTTTTTTGTGGCGTAGAAAACACCAATTGAAAACACGCTACAAAACCCTACTATTTTGGCGGCCCCAAATTTTTTTTGCCAATTTACCCGGGGGGTTTTAATTTAAAAGCGTTTTTTTTGGGCGGTGGTGCTGAC
>JAODAL010033918.1:0-44955 GCA_025379985.1 Phyllomedusa bahiana | reverse complement strand
TCCCAGCGCAGAAGGCCAAAGTCGCCTGCCCTGGATTTAGTGCATCTAACACCGCGGGGAAGCTGTAAGTTACCCCTGTGATTTTTTGGTAATTCATTCCCATTTTTCTGGCTTTTTTCTTTTTAATATGTAGGGACTCGAAAGAGAGAGGCCTTGCCTTGGTTTGCGACTTGCGTACGTAGCTACTTTTAACAACTAATACCTCATTTTTTCATATTTGATATTTTTTCCGCCAGTTATCTTTTTGCCCAAAATACGGGGACTTGGGGTAAAATTTTTTTTTGGGAAAGTGCACCTTCTAAGTCGGGGCACTTGCCCACGTCCTTTTGGGGGAGATTAAGCAAAACCCCCACATGGGTATAACTGTACAAGGCTTACCCTTTTTATCGTTTTATCCAATAAATTCTCATCATATTGTTCTTTTTTTAAGCATCTCCCCAGTGTTATACTGTGTTTTTTGCATGCTGGTGTGAACTATACCAAGCTTTTGCTCATTAATTAACGCACCTGCTAATTTTTCCATGCAGCAGAAGGGCCGATTTCCCTGCCGCGGTTTTGGGCATCAACAGCCGCTGAAGCGTAAGTGTACCCCTGTGATATTACAAAGGGGAAAGATACAAAGATGACGAAAATTCAATACAACTCCCCTTCTAAACCTCCAAATCAAAAATCCCCCCAATCTTAAATCCAAATATTTTAAGGGAAAAAAACATTTTAAAACAAAACCACTCACACAACGCTCTACAATTGAATTTTGAACCTTTTTCCCACGTTTTTCTGCATGCTGCACCCTTTAGGATAATCAAGTTTCCTCTGGCTATTCTATCCCCAAGCAGCAATACCTGGGGTAAAATTTTTTATAATCCCCAAAAAAATTCACCTCAGGGCAAAACACCTCTAATGGGGCCCCAAAAAGATGTTTTGGGTTTAACATATTTATCATTTTTAAAGATACTTATTATTATCAAATCAGACCCAAATTGAACGCCAATTATTTCTTCAACAAATCTGCTATGTGTGAACTCATCATAAGTGCTTCCGATGACAGTGAGTTTACACAACCCCATCCAATACTGGGCAACACAATGGCTCAGTGGTTAGAGCTAGCTCTGTTGCCTTTCAGTGCTATGGTCCTGGATTTAAATCTCACCAAGCACAATATCTGAAGCGATTTTGTATGTTTTTTTGTGTATGCATGAGTTTTCTCCCACACCCCAAAGATACACCTCTAGGATTATTTGGGATAGTGCAGCAGGGACCAATGTGAGTAGTGACAACCTGTGTACAGCACTCTAAAATATGTCAGTGCTAAATAAAGTAATAAAAAAGTAGTCGCAAATCTGTAAGATTCTAAGGCCGTGTTCACACGGCTTATTCACGGCAGATTTGTGCCCGTATGAGCGCACAAAATCCGTCGTAAAATACGGGCGGGACGGGGGCGCCGCTCCCGGCCTTCATAAAACAATGCATTGTTTACGGCGCGTCCGCGCCGTAAATAATGTGCATGTCACTTTCTCCCCGCCCACGGATTGCCGAGCGGGAGGAGCGACGGATTCCACTGTTCTCAATGAGAGCAGTGGATTACCGTAATGACTCCGACGGATTGGCGCCGTATTGAAGCGCATATCCGGCGCGGACTACGGCGCCAATCCGTCGGCAAATAAGCTGTGGGAACGGGGCCTTATAGTTTTTTTTTTTTTAATCCAGACTAACATGTGTATCAGAAGTCAAGAGAATTAGTATGCAGAAATGCCCTACACGGCCAAAAGTGTGTAGACAGCTATCATAATTAGTGGGTATATATTCACTGCAGAAGCTGTTTAAATCAAATGTACAGCCATATAATGTCCATAGACCAATATTAGCAGGAAGATAGATTCTGCTGAAGAGATCAGGTTCTTTCAAATAGCACTTTAGTGGGAAAACCCATCTCAAAACATTTTGAAAACCATATAAAATTTACTTACTTTACGTTTTGCTCATGGGGCGGGGTTCACACAGCAATTTTTCATGCCACATTGTGAACTGCGCGTGTATTTTACTGAGAAAAAATTTTGGTTCCTGTCACTAATTTTCTGCAAAATTCCACAAGATCCCATCCATCACCTTAGTCACTGTACAATGAAAATCAGAATTGACAAATTTGCTTTTTAAAAATCGCTCACCCCTCCTCAATTACAGTGTAATACCTTATAGATAACAGTCACCAGAAAATACATCAATACATAGAGCAAATATACCATGCAAATAAATGTTACTAAAAAAAACTTCTACAAAACCAAGACCCAAAACTATCGAATAATCCTGCCAGACCATGCCCAAACGCGACCACCACATGTGGCTATCAGTTGTACATAGGCTCTGAAGACATATATTAACGCTATACAGTGATCATATAGCGGTATAAACTAGTTGTATGTAGACTCTGCAGAAATATTAGTGATTACACTGCAGTTACATTTAGTGACTTACAGGAGACGCCTTTTCTGATCGTAGTCACTCACTTTTCCTTTTCTTCTCCATTCGGTTCACACCTTCATGCTGATTTCTCCCGGCACATACTTGCCCCCTGTAGATTTGGACACAAAAAACTTAGAAATCTCCCATTTCCACAACTCGTTACTTTGAGGTATATAAGTCCCCCATCATTTAGGTAGTGTATAGGTCCCCCTCAGTTATGAAGCTATATAGTTCCCTGCAGTTAGGGAGGCATGTATAGGTCTCCTCAGTTAGACAGGTATATAAAAAGTCCCCTCAATTTAGGCAGGTATATATACTCCCATCATTAGGGAGCTATATAGATATGTTCCCTTAGTTATGCAGGTATATAGATATAGGTCCTCTCAGGCAGGCTGGTTTATAACTATAGGGTTCCCTCTCAGACAGGCAGGTATATAGACATAGGGTCACTTTCAGGCAGGCAGGTATATAGATATAGGGTCACTCTCAGGCAGGTATATAGATATAAGGTCACTCAGGCAGGTAATAGATATAAAACACCCTCAAGCAGATAAAATAGATATAGGGTCACTCTCAGGCAGGTAAAATAGATATAGGGTCACTCAGACAGGTATATAGATAGATATAAGGTCACTCAGGCAGTGAGCCAGTCCGACGTAGTCTGCGGAGCAGGGGGCACTCGCTCTCTGCTCCGCAGAAGCCCTCAGCTGTATGTGCGTCCAGCAGACACACATACAGCTGAAGAGGATATCGGATCTCCAGGCCCACGGCAGTGACCTGGAGGCAGCTGAGGTTTGGGACACCAGAAGTTTATCTGGCACAAGCACAAAACCCGCCTAGCGACGCCCCTGCCTCTGGTAAAGGGTTACTACAAAATACAAGCCCCTGGAACTGCTAGCAGCATGAGAATTGTTATTTGTGAGTTTAAGGGTATGTTCACACGGCTGATTTTGGTGCTGTTTTCGGAGCATTTCCGCTCCCAAAACATCATCAAGAAAGCCTCCAAAATGCCCCCAGTTAATTTTCATTGATTCCTATATAAAACAGCGTTGTTGTTCACACACAACAAGGTTTTTACGTGCGCTTTAGGCACTTCTTTGGAAGCTGTTTTGGGTGCTGTAAAGAAGTGTCATGTCAATTCGTGTATCGTTTTCAGCACTGAAAATCCTCATAGGAATCAATAGAAAGCTTCAAAACCTCGTCCAAAACCTCAGCATATTTTTAGATGTTTTTCTTTGTGCATTTTTTAAGTGTTTTGGGGATGTTTTTGCTTTGGCTATTAATTTGTTTGGATGAAAACAGTGTTGAAAACCTTATCCAAAAGCTCATCCAAAAAGGTGTCCAAAACGCGACGAGAAACGGATCTAAAACCTCTTCTGAAGAAGCGCGTTTCAGGCGAGGTTTTGATACTGTTTTGGGCACTGAAAAAAACAACAGCGCCCCAAAAAGTGTCCAAATAAGCCATGTAATATACCCTAAGGGGAAAAATACAACCTGTTTTACAAAAAATCAATGAAAAGAACTGGGGCTTTTTTGGGGCTTTTTTGATGCGCTTTGGGACAAAACCTCTGAAAACAGCATCCAAAAACCGGGGAACATACCTTTAAGGCAAGCACCACCACTATTGGGAAATTTTTAAAACCAACCCAAGTTTTTATTGGAGTAGGGTAAATACATTGGAAACATTTTCCCGAATGATAAATTTTAATTTACCTCTGACCCCTTTTCAAAATAAAATTCGACTAATGCTTAGGGAAGTTTTTCACAGAGTATTTCCGGCATGTACCTTTGCAAGCACATAATTTCAAAGAGAAACTGATGTGCACTACCAAGACAGATTTCTTGCCTTCTATGCCTTTGTATTTTGAAAAATATTCAGCTAAAATACGCAACGAAAATCAATGTCGTCTTCACAACAACGTTATTTTACAAATGCCCAATAAGACTGATGTAACAATTTTTTAAAGCATATTTTTTGGGGTTTCCTCAGTGTATGTCCAAAATAAATTTTGTAACTTTCCCCTTTGTGCAAAATCATTTGGCGGGGTTTGGTTTTTAAGGACCTTCTTTTTGTGATTTGGTTGCACATTTTATTTTGACTGATGGAAAACCTTAGTGCAACAATATACATGGTTAAGTCACATTATTAAGACCACTTCCTATTTTCGACACTGGCATCATGTAGCTCATGAACGAAGTCATATATGGTAAGGTGGCTTGGTAGGTATTCCTTGGTAAAAGGGCTGATATATCAGGATTTCAAAAAGGGATGAGTATTGACTTTTGGGCCAAGGGTGATAGTATTTCCAAAACTCTGTGAACATCAGTTATGAAGGTGTATAAGGGCAGACTGACATCCTATAGTGGAGAAGCTCACTGCAAAAATGAACCAGAGGGCTCTCTAAAATAGCGGTTCAGCGAACTCTACTGCATATAGGGCTCCAGAGCAGAAGGAAGGTGACTACACCTTTGCTAATGAAGTTGCATTGGAAGAAAAGGCTTCAATTTTTTCCGAGTCGCATTTTCTGCTTCATCAAATGAATGGGTATTAGGGTGCGGGGAGAGGAACATAAGAGAACAAACACCCTGCCATTGCTAGTGGTGGTAATGTTATGGTTAGGAAAATGTTTTTGTGCCATTCTCTGAGCCCACTCATCCATGTGGAAGGCACTCTCAACCAATTTGGGTAAGAATCCATCCTTGGTTAACTAATACATGCTGTCTTACTTGGGGCAGATGGGATCTCACAGCAAAACAATGTGACTTGTCCCAGGGCTAGAAATGTCCGACAGTGGTTGGAAGACCATGACCAAGACTTCCAAATACTACTTTGGCTCCCTTATTCCCTTGACTTGAACCCAATTTAGTATCTATGGAACAACCTCAAACATCGTGCTTGCTATATGGAACTTACCTCATGCACCCTTCAGTAGTTGTGGGATGCACTGCAGTCAGCAGGACCTTATTCAGTTATTCCCAGTCCCATTCCCATGTATCTGCTATCTGTGCTGCACATGGTAGTAACTCTGGATATTAGCTGTTAGTCATAATATTGTGACTTGATTATATATAATAATTTAGAGAATCATAAAATAAATTAAGAAATAAGGATGGAGATATAATGATTCAGGAGTGTCAATGAGAAAGGACTGATTTTCCTGTTTCTCCATTGCACTAAAAAAGATATAAATATACAGTATCTCACAAAAGTGAGTATAGTACTTACATTTTTATAAATATTGTATTATACCTTTTCATGGGACAATACTGAAAATATGACACTTTGATACAATGTAAAGCAGTCAGTGTACTGCATGTATAACAGTGTAAATTTGGTGTGCCTTAAAAATAACTCAACACACAGCCATCAATGTTTAAACCGCCGGCAACAAAAGTGAGTACACCTCTTAATAAAAATGGACAAATTGTTCCTAAAGTGTCAATATTTTGCGTGCCCACCATTTTTCCCTGCACTGGCTTAACTCTCTTGGGCATGGAGTTTACTAGAGCTTCACAGGTTGCAGCCACTGGAATCCTCTTCCACTCCTCCATGATGACATCATGGAGCTGGTGGATGTTAGAGACCTTGTGCTCCTCCACCTTCCATTTGAGGATGCTCCACAGATGCTCAATAGGGTTTAGGTCTGGAGACATGCTTGGCCAGTCCAGCACCTTTACCCTCATTTTCTTTAGCAAGGCAGTGGTCGTCTTGGAGGTATGTTTGGGCTTGTTATCATGTTGGAATTCTGCCCTATGGCCTAGTTTCCGAAGGGAAGGGATCTTGCTCTGCTTCAGTAACTCACAGTACATGGTTCCCTCAATGAACTGTAGCTCCCCACATCCGGCAGCACTCATGCAGCCTCAATCCACGACTCTCCCACCACCATGCTTGACTTGTCTTTGTACTTTTTACCTGGTTACTGCCACCTGCACCTGACACCGTCTGGACCAAATAAGTTTATCTTGGTCTCATCAGCCCACAGATCATAGTTCCTGTAATTCATGTCCTTAGTCTGTTTGTCTTCAGCAAATCGAGGACTTTTTTCTGCATCATCTTTAATCATCACAAAAGTCGCATCCATCTCATAATGGTACCAATAAAAAGTACACTTCAGGCACAAAAAATGCACCTTCACTCAGGTCTATAGGTGCAAGTGCAAAAAAGTTATTGGGCACAGAAAGTGGCGCTGTGGCGCAAATTTCAAAATTAGAAAATGTTTGGATTTTTGTTACGTTACTATAACATAAGGAAACCCTACATATTTGGTAGAATACAAATAACATATCATTTATATCGAAGAGTAAATGACATATAAAAAATACCCACAAACATAGTGCAAGTATGTTTTTTTTTCCACATTTTGCGGTTTCCCAGTATATTCTATGGTACAGTAAATGACACCATTAGAAAGTTCATCTTGTCCTGCAAAAAAAAGCCATCATATGTCTCTGTAGGTGGAAAAATGAAAAAGTTATGGCTGTTGAAAGGCAAGGAGGAAAAAATGAATGTGTCAACCAAAAAAAATGCTTGGTCCTTAAGGGCTTAAATGGGTTGTGTCACCATACTGTTTTGCAGAGCCACTTCTAGTGTCAGATTCCCACTTCCTGGTCAGGCTGTGGGTGGTTCTACAGCAGTGTGTTACGAGTGGCGCGGCAGCCCGGGGTCCGGGCTGCAGGCGCACTCGCTGCCCGTTTACACGGGCCGCACCGGACGCGGACAACGCCGCGTCCCGTGGGCTCCCCCGTCCCAGAGAGTCTCCCTCCTCACCTGACCGCGCTCCGGACTGTGTGCGCGGCCGGTGCGCGCGCCCTGGCTCCTTAGGGCACGCGCGCGCCGGCTCTCGCAAATTTAAAGGGCCAGCGCGCCCATAATTGCAAACACCTGCCACTGTTCCTATATATTCGCTCCACCTCTTCCTGGCCCTCGCCGATTCCATAGTGCCCATACCTATGCGAGGAAGCCCTTTCTACGTTCCGGTTGTCTATACTGTGTACCAGTCCCTCGGCTTACGTTCTCCGACCACGAACCTTTGCTGCCTGCCCCGACCTTCCTGCCCGTCCCTGACTACGAGTTTGCCTGCCGATTCTGTACCGCGCTATCCTTGGCTACCATCGCAAGCAAGTCACACATCAGGGGTAGCGACCTGGTGGAAATTCCGCCGCAGCAAGTCCATCCCGCTTTGCGGCGGGCTCTGGTGAAAACCGGGTTCCACTTAGACTCCGTTCCCTGGTGTGGCTTACGCCATCGCTTGCGGTGGCTCAGTGGATCCACAACCCAGGTCTGTTACAGTTGGAATCGGCCATGGATCCCGCCAAGGTTCCGTTACCTAGCCTGGAAGACCTGACGTCCGTCGTTGCCCAGCAGTCCCAGCAGCTGACGCAGCAGGCACAGCACTTGGATCAGCTGACGTCCATGATGCAGCAACTCGTCTCCTCCCAACGGCAGTCTCCACCGTCTTCACCGCCAGTTCCAGCACCTGCCGTTGCCCCCGCCGCCCCTGGGGCCTAAGCTCCGGCTTTCGCTTCCCTCAAAGTTCGAGGAGACCCGAAGCTATGTAGGGGGTTTGTTACTCAGTGCTCGATGCACGTGGAGCTAATGGCCGACCAGTTTCCCGTCCGAACGCGCAAAAGTGGCGTTTGTCCTCAGCCTGCTCTCCGGAAGGCTCTGGCATGGGCAACCCCCCTCTGGGACAGGGGAGTTCCTCTGCGGGGCGCCGTGCAGGCCTTCTTCAAGGAGTTCCGCTGCGTTTTTGAGGAACCGGCACGGGCTTCGTCAGCGGAGACCGCACATCCTGAATTTACGCCAAGGAGAATCTCACGGTGGGTGATTACGCCATCCAATTCCGTACCTTGGCCTCGGAGCTGACCTGGAATGAGGCCGCCCTCTGTGCCACTTTCAAGAAGGGCCTCTCTAGCCGGGTAAAGGATGCCCTGGCCGCAAGGGATCTTCCGGCTTCCTTGTCTGGATTGATCCACCTGGCCACGCGTATTGATGTGCGTTTCTCTGGAGAGAGAAAAGAGCTCCGCCAGGAACGCGACTCTGCTCGACCTCGTCGCTTCCCGCGTTTGGCTCCGGTATTCCAGAAACCTCCGTACCCCGCCACCTCAGCATTCCAGCGAGGAGCCCATGCAGGTCGACCGCGCATTTCTCTCAGTACAAGAGCGTGCCCGACGCCGCACTGAAAACCTATGCCTGTACTGTGCTAGTCCTGAACACTTCTTGAGGGACTGTCCGCTTCGCCCGCGCCAGGGAAACGCTCGCACCTAGGGCACGTGGGAGAGGCGTCCCTGGGTGTGCACAGTCCCTCTCCACGTCTGACCATGCCGGTGCAGATCTCTTCTAGTGCTGGCGTGATGTTTCAAGCCTCCGCCTTCTTGGACTCCGGCTCGGCAGGAAATTTTATGGATGCCGCCCTGGTGTCGAAGCTTCGCCTTCCCACCGTTCGACTCGTCAAGCCTCTGGCGATCTCTTCGGTGAGTGGGGAGGTCCTGCGCGATACTATCCAGTACCGTACGGAGCCCGTTACTATGCATGTAGGGGCACTTCATGGCGAGAGAATCGTGTTCTACGTATTACCCCGCTCTTCGTCTGCTATCCTGTTGGGGTTACCCTGGCTGCAATGCCACGCCCCGGTCTTGGACTGGAGGACGGGCGAGGTTACACGATGGGGACAAGACTGCCAGCATCGTTGTCTATCCGCACCACGCCCGGTGCGTCCCACCTCTCCGCCTGCGCCCATGAAGCCGTTGCCTGGGTTACCGGCAGAGTATCAAGACCTCTCCGACGTGTTCTCCGAAAAACAGGCAGACTCCTTGCCACCTCACCGGTCCTACGATTGCCCTATAGACCTGTTGCCTGGCACAACCCCTCCACGGGGTAGAGTCTACCCTCTGTCGGTCCCCGAGACCAAGGCCATGTCAGACTACATACAGTGAACCTCAAGAAAGGCTTTATCCGCAAGTCCGCTTCACCAGCTGGAGCTGGCTTCTTCTTTGTGGAAAAGAAGATGGCTCACTTCGACCCTGCATCGACTATCGCGGTCTGAATAAGATTACGGTGAAAAACCGCTACCCACTGCCGCTGATCTCGGAGCTCTTCGACCGCCTTCGGGGAGCTAGGATCTTCACCAAACTGGATTTACGTGGGGCCTATAACCTGATCCGGATCCGAGAAGGCGACGAGTGGAAGACGGCATTCAACACGCGGGATGGGCATTTCGAGTACCTAGTTATGCCCTTCGGTCTTTGTAACGCCCCCGCGGTGTTTCAAGGGTTCGTTAACGACATCTTCAGGGACCTCTTATATGTATGCGTGGTCGTGTATCTGGACGACATATTGATTTTTTTCGCCTGATCTCGAGTCCCACCGTCTCCATGTGCGCCAGGTCCTTAATCGCCTTCGGGTGAATCGCCCTTCGCCAAACTGGAGAAATGCCAATTTCACCAATCCAGCCTGCCCTTCCTCGGTATATTGTTTCCTCCAAGGGATTGCAAATGGATCCTGGCAAGCAGTCAGCCGTCCTGCCAGTGGCCTCGTCCAACAGCCTTCGGGCTATTCAACGGTTCCTCGCTTTGCAAATTATTACCGTCAGTTTATCCCACACTTTTCGAGCTTAGTGGCTCCCATTGTGGCCCTTATTAAGAAGGCTGGCAACCCGAGGTTGTGGCCACCAGCGGCCGAAGATGCCTTCTCCCGGCTCAAGGCGCCTTTGCTTCGGCCCAGTTTTGTCTCGTCCGGATGTAGAGAACCCGTTTTTTCTGGAGGTGGACGCATCATCCGTGGGAGCAGGGGCGGTGCTCTCTCAGAGGAATTCCAGGGCAAGTTGGTCACATGTGGGTTCTTCTCCAAGAACGTTCTCTCCTCGCGGAGAAGAACTAACACCATTGGTGACCGTGAGCTGTTGGCCATTAAATTGGCGCTTGAGGAGTGGCGTCATCTTCTTGAAGGAGCCCGACATCCAGTGACTATCTACTCTGACCACAAGAATCTTGTGTACCTTCAGACGGCTCAGCGCCTTAATCCCCGGCAGGCTCGTTGGGCTCTCTTCTTCTCGCGCTTCAATTTCACGATCCATTTCCGCCCAGCCGAGAAGAACGTTAAAGCCGATGCTCTGTCTCGGGCGTCGGACGTGCTTGGGGAGGACTCTCCACCTGCCCACATCATTTCTCCCAACCGTCTGATCACCGTGGCTCCAGTAGATTTACGGCAGGTACCTCCGGGCAAGTCCTATGTGCGCCCATCCCTTCGGAGAAGAATCCTGAGATGGGGTCATGGCTCTCGGGTAGCCGGCCACCCGGGAGTCCGGAAGACGGCGCAGTTCATTGGGCGGTACTACTGGTGGCCCGACCTAATCAAGGATGTGAAAGACTTTGTGGCCTCGTGCGCTTCGTGTGGTCGCAACAAGACACCGCACCTCAAGCCAGCAGGATTGCTCCTTCCCTTGCCCGTTCCGGATCGTCCATGGTCCCAGATTGCCATGGACTTTATCACGGATCTTCCGCCGTCGGCTGGCAATACTGTCATTTGGGTCATCGCCGACCGCTTCTCTAAGATGGCGCATTTTGTACCTTTGCCTGGACTTCCGTCTGCACCTCGTTTGGCAACCCTCTTCTTCCAGCATGTCTTCCGCCTGCATGGCCTCCCTCGACACATTGTGTCCGATCGCGGAGTTCAATTCGTCTCCCGTTTTTGGCGGTCTCTCTGTTCTCAGCTCAAAGTGCAATTGGACTTCTCCTCCGCTTACCACCCGCAGTCGAACGGGCAGGTAGAAAGAACTAACCAGATCTTAGAGAACTACCTACGTCATTTCGTCTCGGCCCAGCAAGACGATTGGGCAGGCTTGTTGCCCTGGGCCGAATTTGCCCACAATTCCTTGGACTCCGATTCTACGGGCGCTTCTCCATTTTTCGTGGTGTATGGATTACATCCCCGCCCGCCCCTCCCGCTGGTATCGGTCTCGGACGTTCCTGCGGTGGACTCCTTGGTCCGTGACCTGAAGTCGGTGTGGGACAACACGCAGCAATCCTTGCTCCGGGCCTCTGCTCGGATGAAGCTCCAGGCCGATAGACACAGGAGGACCCCGCCCTCGTTCAAGCCTGGGGATAAGGTCTGGTTGTCCTCCAGACATGTTCGCCTAAGGATTCCGTCCTACAAACTGGGTCCCCGGTTCCTTGGCCCTTTTGAAGTCCTGAAGAGGATCAATCCGGTGGCCTACAAGCTCCGGCTCCCCCCCTCGATGCGTATTCCGAACTCTTTCCACGTTTCTCTACTAAAGCCAGTCATCTTGAACAGGTACGTTCGGAAAGTGTCTTCCCCTGCCCCAGTGGCGGATGCCTCGGACGTCTTTGCCGTGAAGGAAATCCTGGCTATGAAGAAGACCAAGGGGAAACGTTACTTTCTTATTGATTGGAAGGGGTTCGGTCCCGAGGAAAGATCGTGGGAGCCGGAGGAGAACATCATGGACCGAAACTTACTCCAGAGATTTCTTCAGGGCAAAGGGAGGGGGAGACCTAAGGGGGGGGTACTGTCACGAGTGGCGCTGCAGCCCGGGGTCCGGGCTGCAGGCGCACTCGCTGCCCGTTTACACGGGCCGCACCGGACGCGGACAACGCCGCGTCCCGTGGCTCCCCCGTCCCAGAGAGTCTCCCTCCTCACCTGACCGCGCTCCGGACTGTGTGCGCGCCCGGTGCGCGCGCCCTGGCTCCTTAGGGCACGCGCGCGCCGGCTCTCGCAAATTTAAAGGGCCAGCGCGCCCATAATTGCAAACACCTGCCACTGTTTCCATATATATTCGCTCCACCTCTTCCTGCCCTCGCCGATCCATAGTGCCCATACCTATGCGAAAGCCCTTTCTACGTTCCGGTTGTCTATACTGTGTACCAGTCCCTCCGGCTTACGTTCTCCGACCACGAACCTTTGCTGCCTGCCCCGACCTTCCTGCCCGTCCCTGACTACGAGTTTGCCTGCCGATTCTGTACCGCGCTATTCCTTGGCTACCATCGCAAGCAAGTCACATCAGGGGTAGCGACCTGGTGGAATTCCGCCGCAGCAAGTCCATCCCGCTTGCGGCGGCTCTGTGAAAACCGGGTTCCACTTAGACTCCGTTCCCTGGTGTGGCTTACGCCATCGCTTGCGGTGGCTCAGTGGATCCACAACCCAGGTCTGTTACACAGTGATTGACATATCGGCTCTGATATTCCTAGCTGATTCTGTTACAGTGACATGAGTGAAAGAGGTTTGTAATCCGTAGTGCACAAGGCTACGGAACCCGAAAGGGTCAGTAAGTAATGTAGATGAGCCCCTGTATTTCAAGATAAGGAACAGAGCAGGGAGCAAGTCATCATTCCGATCACTGCTTTAGCCTGTAAAAGCAGAAAAAGAACAATAAAAGGTGGCCAGTAACTAAAGAGACTTGTCTACAGAAGAAGGATATAACACCTGCTTCTCACTCTGAAGACAAGTAAAATCAGAAAAGTAATGTATCTGGTAATAGTCCTTATTTACTTTTGCCTACATGGTTAAAGTTTCAGTAAAACAAGAATATCCCTTTAAAGATCTGCTCCAGTTTTTCTTTTAGTTCATTAGAAATTGCTGTTTGGTACACATTGGTGCCAGTAATTTTGCTTACTTGCAGCCATATACAGGATTTCTGACTGCTGCCACTGTGTCATGTGACCTGCACTCCGAGCAGCTGAAATACATGAAAAAATGAATGTGTGACCCAGGTTCAAAGTCAGTCTCAGATATGCAAAGAGACACAGACTTCCTGTCAGCATCAAAAGCACAGAGTTTATCAGCTCATTAGAGAGCAGGACATGTGATCTAACAGAGACTGTTGCATCAGCCACAAATCCTGTATGCAGCTTCAGGTGCATTGATGAACCAAAAGTGAAAACATTTAGAGCGGTCTTTTAACATCTATCATCTCAGCCTTGCTGTTCCCTGTTTGTGCATAGATGTGAATTTTCATATCTTTGGTCCAAAACCAAAGCAAAAGCCTTCCCAGAAAACTAAAGACTGTACCAGCAAGGTGAAAGGATTTCCATGTTAATGTTAATAGACTTGACATAGGTCACCCCACCTGTATAAAATGGATGTCAAGTGTGACTGTCCACATACTCTTGTGCTTGCAGTGTGTACGAGCAAGGAGGATATTCCAGTGATTTAGGAATATATAATAACTATATTTGAAACACTTAACATTGATTTCTTGCCTTTTAGAATATTTATATGATTACCCTTTACTCCAACCATGCTTATTAATGTGGAGAGGGTCCTTCAGAATGTTTGCATGCTCTCTAGCTGGATTTCCTACAAAGCTGTATAATTGATGGTTGAATTCCCTACATAAAAAGTGCTGACCTGTTTTCAAGAGTTCTGTAACTAATGTGAAGCCATGCCAGACTCAAAGAGATGTCTGTGCAGGGAAGTATAAAAAATGTTTCGGTAATCTCTCTTAATCTGATTTGACTCTTGCATTCCTCTAAGCACAGTCTTTCTGAAGAGCATGCGGCCCTTGCAATATTACTCTGTTGTCCCTTAGTGGACTGGAACATTTTTATAACACAGTTTATGAATATATAGTTATTTAAAATCAGATTTTTTTTATATGAAAACACCTCAAAATAGACAAATTATACTTTTATTACATAAAAGTAAAACTATTGCACTTAATCAGTAAGGTCAGTTTTCCACCAGTGTAAATGAGGCCAGTTTCTGCAAATCCAGCCCTGACTGCTGGTCTAATATTCCAATCTAACAGCATCATAGGAATTTAAAAAGCTGTTCATTGCATCATTAGATCCCATAGCCTAGGTAAAAAAAATTTTGCTAATGTATTAGGGTGCATTCACACGGCAAGGGACAAATACCGGTCAGTGCACACGGCCGAGTGGGGGGGGGCTTTTCACATTGGCTTGCACAGATTCTGTCCAAAAGCCGGATGGAAGATTGTGCAAGCACAATGTTTCTCGGGCGGCCGGCGGTTTTCTATAGAGCCCCATTGTGTTCGTTTTCGGCCGGTTTTTCAGGCGGTCTGAAAAACCGCAAACCGGCTGAAAAACCGACCGGGACATGCCCTATATCCTCTGAAAAACTGCCCAAAATGATCCCTGTGCACAATAACAATGGTAAAGGCTCAGTTTTAGCTCTTCTACATCTGTATATTTAGCTACATTGCATTTCACAGATGATTTTTCTAATGTCCCCTCCCTTGTTTATTTGTTGCTGGACAGGGCCAGATAATATACACTGTCGGCAATATGGTGTGTAATCATTAGCTTGGGTAATCCGTGCTCAGTCCAGCTGCTTGATAAAAGAAGACATTGCAGGGCCAGGGACTTGGCAGCTGTGATTGCATCAGAAAGCTTTGCTCTAGAATTGAGCTTTAGCTCACTCTGATAAACACTGAATTCCATGTTACTTCCTAGAAAATGAGTTTTTCCCTTCCACAAATTGAGGCAGTTTCATTTATAAGCTTCAGCTGGGAATATTGCATTTCTCATTTTTGTCAAATATATTGTCAGACTGCTTGTTTGTGGGTCGCTGCTATATTACAGCCCATCATCTTTTAATCAATTAACCACAGTGCACAACCTTATGCAGCATACATTTCTTTCTATTGACTCTGAGATTAAAACTGCTGGTGGCTGGCTATAACTCATTATGATTGTATGCCTTTTCAGGGGAAAATGATGAATACAATGTCTGCTCCTAATGATTTTTGTATCAATTTTTTAAGGTTCATTTTAAGTTATATTTGAGAACAGGTTGCAATTTACCTATAACTTATTATGTGTTTTTTCTTTAGCAAAGAAGAAAATGTAAAAACATACGTTTGTATAATTTGAGGCTCTGAGGAGCTTGCTTTCATTTAAATACGAGGCTACATTGTTTACCTTCATGGGATAAAGATGGGCTTGTTAGAAGAAATAGCTCTGATCATTTAAAGGGGTTTTGCCACCATGTAATGTTGACATGGGAACCTCCAAAATAGGTATTTAATCACTTTTCTAAATATATGTGATTACAAAAAGTGAAGACTCTGAGAGCTACAGCATTTCTAAATCCCCCTTAGTTACCTGAAAGCTTCCACTAGACACGACCCAGGAGCTGACAGGCCGTGCTTGCGTGAAACTCTTCTTATCTGATGACAGGCAAAATGAATGAGCTTTTAAGGCATCGGGTAGAAAGTGCAGTTTATGAGGCTGTGTCTTGCTGTATTGAGAATCCACTGTTGTACTGTTTATTATTTCACTTAAGTTTTGAGACGCTCCCTTCTTCCTCACTCCTTACTCACCCCCCTCCCTCTCAGCCCTGCAGCCTTCATGACTCAGTGTGATTTGTTCTCCCTGTGCTGATAAGGAAGGTATGAAAACTTGCGTCCTGGCAAATCCCCTTTAAAGGGGATTTGCCAAGACGCACTTACTTAGCTCCTCTCAGCATGAAAGCAAGAGGTAACCAAACATCCTGCGTCATGAATCTGCAGGGGAGAGAGGGTGGGGGCGAGTGAGGAGTGAGGAATCCAAGGGAGCGTCTCAAAACTTAAGTGAAATAATAAACAGTACAAGAGTGAATTCTCAATACAGCAAGACACAGCCTCAGAGTTTACTGTCAGGAGGAGCCTTATCTGCTAAGAAGCTAATGTAAACAAGCCACTGAGCTGAAAGAGAGAGAGAGACGCACAGCGAGAGCACAAAGCTGCATAAGGGATCCTGTGATATGTTCACTGAAATAATTAAACTATAACTTGTGGATTCTGTATACAAAAGACAACACCTTTCTCCACAGCAGCTTGAAAGCTCCTTCATGTTCTCTGTCATCAGATAAAGCAGGGATCTAATAACACTACAACTAGTTTATTCTGTATACAAAAGAAAACATATTGCTACCTGGTGCCTTAAAAGCTCATTCATTTTGCCTGTCATCAGATAAGAAGTGATTCACGCAAGTGCGGCCTTTCAGCTCCTGGGTCGTGACTAGGGAAAGCATTGAGGTAACCAGGGGGGATTGAGAAATGCTGTAGCTCTCAGAGTTTTCACTTTTTTTAATCACATATATTTAGAAAAGTGATTAAATACCTATTTTGGAGGTTCCTACGTCAACATTACATGGTGGCAAAACCCCTTTAAGTTCATGTGTAGGTTCAGTCGTGAGCCGAAATCAAACTGACCTTTGGGTCAGTGCAGTCTTCAAAAAAACTTCAACCTCGAGAAGTTTTCTTGCTAATAGTCACACGAACAATTGGTATCCGCCTCATTGGAGTTTTTGCCGTCCTCTGGAAAAACACTGTAGGGTTATAGGTTGGACTCTATGGACCTCTACTATGTTGCTATGGTTAAACGCTGTAAAGCTGCTACCATTATCAAACCACTTGAAGCTGAGCTCAATATGAAAGCAGCACTTATTTACAGGGCGATGTGGTTTCTGCGACATTGCGGTCGGTACATGTGAACCCAGTCTTGTAAATAATGTGGCTGTAGTCAGTCATGCAGCTATGTGACCATTACATACCAAAAAATATAGTAGCCAACAAAACATCTACTACAACATAAAAATTTCAATAAGAGTCAATAAGTCCATATAATATCACCATTGTACTTGCTTAACATATGTTATGTATATTTTATGTATGTATGTTATGTAACCCCCCTTGAATGTACATCCCTGGAACTAAGGGTGCTCTAAAATAAATAAATAATAATAATAATAATAATAATAATAATAATAATAACATGAAGCACAAACTAAAAGGAACAAACCACCAGTTTTAGAACAAAATATTTTCGAAATATTAAATTCATTTTTAATAATGCAAAACACTGTATTGAATGTCATAATTCTAATATATGATCATTACAGTTGTTTTCAATTGAACAAATACAAATTCCACAAAAAAGTAGCAACATTAAAACATTTCTGCTTGACAGAGAAGCCTGTTGTTAAATACTCTGTTTTCAAACAGTGTGAACATGAGGAAAGAGATTGGAAATAATATACTAACATTTCAAGCACCTAGAACATATTTTTTTAAACAATGTGTTTTTTAGTCTTGTTTCATTAGTTTTTTATTCTTTGCTGTTTGCACCCCTTGTGCGATTTTACCTGTTTGTTCTAGGATACACACTGCCTCTCCGATGAGACATTATTTGTATTTGGCTTTGTCTGGGTTACTTCCATCTTAGTCTTCTAAGTCGTCGCTTAGTAATGTGCCCCGTTCTATGATGTATTTAGTTTTCATGACAACAGTGGAGTTGCGGTCATGTGATTGTCCCAGGCACGTCACTTATACTTATGTGTGTTCTGTGTCATCTTCGTTTAAGCTATGCAGTTGTTTTTACTTTGCCAGTCATTTTTACATTGAAATGTAAGGTTTGTCCAGGTTGCGTCACTGGAGGTGGGAGATTTTGCCCAGATGAGCCGATTATCACACTGGTGAAGTAAGTCTGTTTGTTATGCTATCATATATATGACAAAACATGTAATTCATGTTATATGCTATGAGGAAGAACTGATATGTTTGAAACACGTCAATGTTTTTTGCACTGATCTAGTATTCATCCAACCTTTTATTTTTCTGGATACAATAAATTATACAAGTTTGTAGAAGAGGAGAACTGGAACCTTTTTTTTCCTACCTAATATTGCTGCCCCTTGTCCATTACATGGCTGATTCTTCACAAATGTCAAATTTTAAGTAGTCGAAGATTGCAAACTAAAGACTAAAGTCCAGAAGTGCAGATTTAACTTCTTAGATTCTAGTGCATATAATGTATACTCTTCTTTTTCTAATGTGATGATGGCAAACACAATTCTTCATTTATGTATAATGAATGGAGTTTTTAAACCACTGAGTGTAAGAGCCATAAAAATGTAAAAAGGTAAAACGACTGCCAATCAAAGAACAAGCAGAAGCATATATATTAACGCCAACTATATCAATATTCATGATGTAAATTTACCAGTTAGATTAAACAAATCTATAGGAAAATTTAAAGTAGTTTAGTATAATATGTACAGCTACCATTGCAGAATGGTGTATTTCTAGATGGGCGTGGTCCAATGTTATTCCTTCATCCAAGTCAGAACCATAATATTTTGAGTTTAGGGTTATCATGGATAGTCTTGTTAACCATACACAGTCCCATAGAGCATCTAATCTCACAACCAAGAAACCCCCATCCAGATGTCACCTTGATCACTAAACTGAAATGTATTTGTAAATAAAGTCTGACGTAATCATCAGTTTGAGGACGCAATATATTTCAAAAATAATTCTTTTGGCTTTCCATTGAATGATTAAATTGATGACGAGTTTAGTTTGATGAAAGTGACCCAAAAATCATTAGCTAGCCAGAAATGAATATATAGAATACCTGTATTGTAGCAAAAAGAAGTCTTTAGCTGAGATGAGGGATCTGGAATAAGGGCACCAAGGTCTGGAGTAAGACGTTTAAAGTGTTAAATAATGATGTCATAGTTTGCAATGCTGCTGGTGCTTGCAGTCCTGGGCATGTCCATGTACTCCCTTACGGCAGCTGCCATCCTGGTCTTCACTCATGTGCTCAGCCCACTGCCCAGTCCTCCTGCTGGCTTCCTGCCTCTGAATGTTCACCAGTGGGCATGCGCCTGTACCCGCTCTGATTTAAAAGGCCAGTGCATTCCACCTCAGCTTTCCCCACTCCTCAGTGTCAGATTGTTTTGTGATGCTTCTTGGTGTGTTTACTTGCTTTTGGCTAGTGTTCCTACTTGCGATTTCTAGTATTGACCTCAGCTTTCCTTACCCATTTACACCTGAACTTCAAGTTAGAACACCTTTTCCTTATTGAACAATCACTAAACAGGGCACTCCAAATACCATCAGGACTAGGAGACAGCTATGGCATCAGACTACCATCAGGTGCACCCCCGCTGCATTGCAACACTATAACACCCATCCTCTCCTCTGGGTCGCTGCAAACTGAGGGCCATTCCCACAATAATACAGTTGGAGATAAGGAAAGTTGGCACCATGTAGTCTTTTTACAGAATGGCAATATTAGTAAACAAGGGTATCTAATAGCCTTATTTTTGGCTTGCTTGTAATGATGTAGTCTTTTATCAAGTGTTCTCCCCCGCACATGTTTAAGAGCAAACTATAATAATTTAAGCTGACATAATGAAGGTAGGATGAAGGTGTTATATTCATGTACACTCACCCTGCTGTCTAAACTCACATGTTTATTTGTGGCACACTGCTAGATATTACTGGTTCGCTGAGTCATTTGCTTGCATGAGTGCTCTGACATAAGACGACGATGAGGGTTGTTTTGCAAATAGATTACGGTAAAATGAATAATGGAGGCCGCGTAACGCTATAGCCATCTGAAAAAGTACACTGTATACTATGTGCTATAATTATTGCTTTGCAGTGAAGTGTATTAATGTAGTAAATGCAGTCTGTTGTTTATTTGGTAAGATATTTATTAGAACAAATAAACAGAGGCATGTCTGCTCCAGTGCCCTACGAGGGAGAGGAAGCGATATGCCAGCTGTTGTGAATTTCACAGAATCTTTTGAGGATTGAGGAAGGAATAGTGACTGCTGGCTCTTTACAATCCTGAATATTTGTATATAAATTAATCTAGTGTTAAAGTGTATCATGGTACTACAGAATCTCTGGAGTGTGTGACCATTGCCATGTAGAAGCTTCAAAATTCATTTTGTACAGTTTTGGCACAAAAATAGAGGAAAAACACGAAATCTACAGCTACACCCAGCAAAATAAAAAACGCTACAAACAGCTGCAGCAATATACAAAATGAAACAAAGCGTTACAGGATAGAAACTATGAGAAAAAGCTAGAGATAGCTAGAGGATTGGACTTTAATGAATAGGGATGGTGCTAGACCCAGGGCAGTGATCAGGCTTGGACTGGCCCACAGGGGAATATGGGAAATTTTAGTGGGCCTCTGGATTTAGTGGGCCCCTAGGCATGGTTGACCCCTGGGCATGACTGCCCTGGAACTGCTTTTCAGGGAGAAAGTTAGAAAAAGAGAAGCAGAAAGTAAGATTCATATGCAGTATGTGAAGTCATATGCTATAGGGTGGGCCCCAAGAATAATCTTCACTGGTGGGCCTCAGACACCCCATTCCAACACTGGCAGTGTAAGTTTGCTTAAATTATCCTTGAAGGTTTTAAAAACTAATAAGTGAATGACCCCTGGATTGAAATTGAGAAGGGAGAGTATTTTCTTGTAAGGTTTCTCAAATTGTCCAGCTGCTAAACATAGAGGTTTCTAGAACTAATCTGTACTTATATTATTTACTGATCCTGGTGGGGAACCCAGCAAGACTGTGAGTTATACAATGCGGACTGTGTTAGTATTATGTTTTGCTGGCTGAAATCACGATATGTTGTGTTATTTTTCTTGTCTTATTTTTGTGGCCCAATGAATGTCAAAAGGATTAAACCGAGGCCACAGACAGTGTTTTTCCATATCGCCATTGGGCTGATCCCTACAATGATAGAGAATGCAAGGAGCATAGACCTGTAATCTATGTCCTGGGTTAAGGCTGCAATACAGGACCAAGCTATAGCTTCTACTATGGAGGAGCTCATTAAGCACCTCGTGCATGCAAATCTACAGCAGCAACAAACCATGGCGCAGCAGCAGACAGCTCATATGGAAGCCATGCAGACTCAGCAACAGGCCACAGCGCAGCAGCAGAAAAGCCATACTGAAGCCATGCAGGCTCAGCAAGCATCCAATCAGCTGCTAATCCAGCAGATGTCCTTGTTGACATAGCGTATGGCGTATGAACCAGAGAAGAGCCAGTTCCGCCAACCCGTGATGTTGGCCATCGGGTTAGAAGGACAGTAAAGGAGGTTCTCCAAAAGATAACTCTGGAGGACGACATTGAGGCCTTTCTCACTGTGCAGACCAGGAGAAGATACCGCCGGATCAGTGGGCTGAGATTCTGGCTCCCTATTTAACTGGAGACCCCCAAAAGGCTCGTTATGACCTTGCCTTTCAGGATGCTAAGGAGTACCCTAAATTAAAAGTTGAGATCCTGGCACGCCTTGAAGTTACTTTGGAGGTTTGGGCCCAGAAGCTTCAGTGTGGGCAAACCTTCAAGGTTACAGCTGTTTGACCTGTTACATCTAGTCCAGAGTTATGCTTCCCAGCACAAATGGTGGAGCGGGTGGTCATGGACCATTTCATGCACTCTCTTCCGCTCCCTGTACAGTGCTAGATTATGCAGGGTGACCCCCAGACAGCAGATGAACTGTTAGGACTGCTAGAAAGATTCCACATCATGAAGAAATCCCTGGGCAGTCCAGGGAGCCTGGAATACCCATACCGGGAGGCCCGGAGAGACTTGGACCCTCAGAAGCCAGAACCCAAAACCTCCGAGAGGGTCATGCCAAAGGCAGGGGGAGAGGGGGGGGGGCTGACCTGGGGACTGGAGGCCCAGCGATATAATTTGCTGGTGATGTTCAGGCTCAGGTCATATGGCAGCCCAGTGTCCCCTAACCACAGAGCCCATGGACTGTTCTGCAGCCTGCTGCCATTCCCTTTTTGCGCAACCAGCTTATAGGTGGGAGGGACCTCAGTTGTGCACCATGACTGTGAATGAGAATGTCCACTGTCTTTTCATGGCGGGCAGGTCGCATGGCGGGTGGATCGTTCTTCTGCAGCAATGCCAAAAGCTGTTGCTTCAGAGAGTGGTTTTGCGGCTCACAGCTTCACAGCTCTAGTTAACAGCTTTGTTTCTAGACCAGTCTCTGCAAGCGGTGGGAAGCGGAGGAAACCTCTGACTCCCGATGATCCGGTGGAGCCCAGGGAATGTCTATACAGTCAGCCCTGGTGACCTAAAGTAGCCCCAGGGCTCTCTGTATAGGAAGGCTGCTGCCAGGGCACACTTTGTGCTGCCCTGACTGCTGCCTGTGTCAGTATGACACAGATTGTAATGTAATAGCATACATGGATATGCTATTACGTTACTAAGTGTAAAATTTAAAAAAAAAAGGTGTCAAACAGGTATCCCTTAATGGGATTTTTAAAATAAGTGAAAAAAAACCTTAAAGGGGATTTGCCAAGAGATGATTTACGTACCTCCGGTCAGCATGAGAGCAGGATGTAAACAAATCACGCTGAGTCATGAAGCTTCAGGGGAGAGAGGGTGGGGGCGAGTGAGGAGTGAGGAATCCAAGGGAGCGTCTCAAAACTTATGTGAAATAATAAACAGTACAAGAGTGGATTCTCAATACAGCAAGACACAGCCTCAGACTGCACTGTCAGGAGGAGCCTTATCTGCTAAGAAGCTAATGTAAACAAACCACGGAGCTGAAAGAGTGTGGAGACGCAACACAAGACAAAGCTGCATTAAGGGATCCTGTGACATGTTCACTGAAATAATCAAAAATACCTTGTGGATTCATATATACAAAGACAACACCTATTCTAACAGCAGATTGAAAGTTCTTCATGTTCCTGTCATCAGATAAAGCAGGTAACTAATCACACTACAACTAGTTTATTCTGTATACAAAAGAAAACATATTGCTACCCGGTGCCTTAAAAACTTCTGCAGCTCAGTCTCATCACATAAGAAGCTCTCTCTGCGCAAGCCCGGCCAGCAGAAAGCAGCTCTTGTCAGGTCGTATCTAATAGAAGCTTTGAAGTAACCAAGGGCATGTAAGGAAGGCTGTAGCTCTCTCAGACTGCAATTTTTGTAATCACATAAGTGATTAAAAACCCATTTTGGAGGATCCCACGTCAACATTACATCGTGGCAAAACCCCTTTAAAGTGTGGAGAAAATAAATAAAATAAATTATTAAATATTTAATAAACAAGTTACATTACACAAAAAAAAAATGTCATATTAGGTATACACACAACCGTAATAACATGTAGAATTTATGTAACAAGTTATTCAGTGTGAAATGTGAAGGATGCAAAGAATTAATAAAAAACAACAAATTAATTTAAAAAAATTGAAAAATTCTGCAGTAATTTAGTTGTAAACTTAAACTATGCCTCCCAAAAATACAGCTTCTTATGCATGTTGAAACGCAAGGAAGCAAAAACTACGAAATTTAGCTGATCATTAAAGCCTTTTCAGGCATGAGGCTTAAAGGGTTAAACATTTATTTAGCAGTTACCATAATAACATCAATTCAATAGATCCCAAGAGTACAATAGTAAATCAACCATAATTCATCAATCACACAGAAGTACAAACACCTGGGTGATTGATGAATTATAGTGGGTTTACTATTGTACTGTAGGGATCTACTGCTTTGATTTAATTATGGTAACTTCTGACAGAATTTTACCTAATTAGCTGAATTACAGTCATGAATATGAATTGGCACATAGCAACTTGACTGTGTAATATGTTTCAACTTATACATTTTTGTATTTTAATAGTGTTGACTACAAATGAAGATTTGTATTTTTGGACATTTTAGAGCTGTTGGGTTGTTGTGATAGATGTAATAGGAATAATTTGGTTACCCAATGACCGTTCAAAACAGTTTGCCATGCTGTGGTTGACCGATCCAACAGGGGCAGCAACATCCCTGCTTATTCAGTTTATAGTGCTCTGTATTCTGGAAAACAGAAGCCATTATAAACCACTTATGGTTGTTTCAGACAGCTGGGCACCTAAACAGCTCCTACTATATCACAGGAGCTTCAAACCTGTTTATACATTTACAGTGGCAGGGGTTTAATCTTCAAAGTCAGTAAGTTCCTGTGCACAGAGGAGCAGGTAAGTCCACTAAAAAATTATCATCATAGAATAGAAAATGCACCTATTGCTAAAATGCTGGTGGGTTGATTCGATTTTTCCGTGAAGATTTTTTTTCTCCTCAGAAGAGATTCTGATCCTACTACAGTTTCTGTAAGCTAGGTTTCCACTCAGTACTGTTATTCCGCTCAATGTGCAAGCAACAGAATATCACATGTGCTCAGAGTATGTTCATCTCCTGACCAAAGTGTAAATCGGATGCATAGGTTTTTCAAAACTGTAGATAACATATTAAACCAAACCTGATGTTAAAAGGAACCCCTTTTCAGCAACGAAAGGTTTTATTGTACTTAGAAATTCCAAGATTAAACACGCATTAATCACGAACGACAAAGAACGCAATGCATCAGCCCAACCTTGGGTTTTGCCCTGTCAACTTATTGGCCCAAGGGTCTAGAGTGAAGAACTGACTAACAGAAGCCACAGTGAGGATTGGAAGCTCTTCTGTGGTACTGCATAAGGCTATGTCTACACTGCACAGGATTCAGTATTTAGAATCCGCCATAAATCCGACTGTAACCTGTGCCCAATAAACAGCAATTAAAAGTCTGTGCTATACACAGCACAGATTTTTTTCCAATCAGTGCTGAAATCTGCCGGATTCCCACAGGTTCTAAAACATGTCACATATTTTGCTGGATTGGCTTCAGATTCTATGTAAGGGACCGGCAGAAATTCCGGAGACCAACCACAGCTTTTAGGCCATATCTGCGCCCAAAACTGTGGTCCAGCAATGTTAAAATACCGTCAGATTTTGGATGGCATTTTAACATTGCAGTGTAGACACAGCCTGAGACTGTGTATTGCTGTTCTGTCCCAGATAGAGAGAGTGCAAAAATTGAAACCTCTTAAAATAAAGTTAAATATTTATACTTTACTTTCATGTTGATGGCTTTGCTTCAAATCTATTGTGGCTGCTAAAGTTTGAAAATTCTGTTACTTTTCAAACACATCTAGACCCCGAATGTATATTATGTACTACAATACCCTCCATTCTATTTTCAATTAGGGCTTGTCCATGGTTTTTTGGTCGGTTTTCCAGATGGTTTGCAGTCTTAGAAACTGTCTGAAAACCGACATGCAACACTCTCCATAGACTTTAATAGAAAATCCATTCAGCAGTCCCCACTGAACGGATTTTCTGCCGGATGGTTTTTCACACCGCCGGCGGTCCGAAAAACTTAGAACATGTTCATTCTTCTGCTCGGCTTCCAGACAGAAAATTAACATTGAAGTTAATAAGAACCGAGCAGAAAGTGAGTGAATCATTTTTGTCCAGGTTTTTGTGCGGTTTGCGTTTTTTAGAGAAAAAGTGGAAAGTGATGCACTATAAATATATATGTGTATGTATGCGTATATTTATACATGCATACACATAGTTAAACCATTAGTTTACATACACTGTATAAAAATACACATATGCATATTTTTCTCATTATCTGACATGAAGTCAGAATCAACCTTACCCGTTTTAGGTCAATTAAGATTACCAAAATTACTCATATTTGCCACATGCCAGAATAATAAGAGAGAGAGATTTTTTAAAGGCATTTTTATTACCTTATGCAAAGTCAAAAGTTTACATACACTAGGATTACTATGCCTTTAAACAATTTTGGACAGTTCATATGATGATGTCATATCTTTGGAAACACACTGCTTCTGTGTATAACATCATGGGAAAGGAATCAGCCAAGATATCAGAAAGAGAATTGTAGACTTGCACAGGTCTGGTTCATCCTTGGGTGCAATTTCCAGATACCTGAAGGTGCCTGGTTCATCTGTTCAACCAGTTATATGCAAGTATAAACAAGATAGGAATATCCAGCCATCATACTGCTCAGGAAGGAGACGGGTTCTGTGTCTCAGAGATGAACGTGCTTTGGTCTGACATGAGCATATCAATCCAAGACCAAAGCAAAAGACCATGTGAAGATGCTGGCGGAAGCTGGTAAGTGGTTATCCACAGTGAAATGAGTACTGAATCAACATGGGCTGAAAGGCCACTCTGCCAGGAAGAAACCATTACTCCAAAAGACAATAGCCAGATTGTTGTTTGCATACATTTTTTGAGATATGTCCTGTGGGCTGACACAACTAAAATTAAACTGTTTGGCCCTAATGAACATTGTTACGTTTGGAGGACGGGTGTACTTCACAAAATAGATGGCATTATGAGGAAAGAAGATTTTGTGGCAATACTGAAGAAACATCTCAAGATATCAGCCAGAAATCACCCAAGGCATACTGCCAAACTGGTTACACAAACCACAATTCCAAAAAGATAGGAGTATACTCTTCCAAAGTATAGACACAACAAATAAAAAATATGCAAAACTGGTTACAAAGTGGCTTAAGGATAACCAAGTCAATGTTTTGGAGTGGCCATCACAAAGTCCTGATCTTAATCCTATTGAAAATATATGGGTAAAGCTCAAAAGGCAGGTGCGAGCAAGACGACCTACAAACATGGCTCAGCTACACCAGTTCTGTCAGGAGGAATGGCCCAAATTTCCTACCAACTGTTGTGAGAAGCTTGTGGAAGGATATGCCTACAAAAGTATTGAACCAGTTTTACGTCATTACTGTTTAGGGGAGAATGCTTACAATAATTACTATATGAAGTGTATAGCAAAAAGTTCTTTGACTATGATATATATGCATCCAAAAAACGCGTCAATAAGCGCACCTGCGTTTTTGGATGCGTTCTTTGTGCAGAAAGGCACAGCAATTAATGCTGTACATTTCTTCACAAAAAAATGCATCCAAGAAATGCATAAAAAAATGCATCCAAAAAACGCACTGTATGAAAGCACCCTTAGAATTTAACTGGAATATGGTGAAAAGACATTCCTCTATGAATTAGAAAGACTAGTAAGATGTTTGTTATATTGATTACTGATTTATAAGCTTCAGGTACTTGCTTGGCACTAGCTAATTTAATCCTTTACCATGTTGAAAGTTACCATCTGGAAAGCAACTTACCCTATAGAAATGGAAATAGGGTACCACATTTTATCGACCCATAGATCTGAAGGCTGTAGAATTTATGGTAAACCACAAAGTACACAATAGTTTGCTTTTGTGTGACAGAGATACCCAACAGATCTAATTTTCTAGAACCTAAAACAAGTCTGCATGCCATTGTGTAGTCCAAAAGTGCTATATCCTGTTTGAGTGTATTGAGCTATAAGTGTCTGCTTTAATATACATGAGTTAAATGGGTGAACATTGAAAGAACAAAACCATGTCAGGTCATATCTTCTTTACACTGTCATAAAGCTGAACATTATATGTCAATATAGTTCAGCACACAGCGTACTGGTGTTTAGTATCAGATGATTTAACATGAAGACAGATTGATGACTTCAGAAATGGAAACAGACATCTCAGAAATCTGGATACCAGTTCAGCTCTTTTCACACTTCTTTTCAGTGAAAACCTGATTTATGTTGCGATCCATGATAAATAATTTTATTTATATTGTGCATTTCATGACACGCAGACTCTGGGCTTACTGTATGTGTATTAAAAAAGTATGATAAACCACAGCAGAAAGGAACAGGTTTAACATAGAAAGGCCAAATTATAATATTAAAATGTTGGATCCTTTTTTTATGTCCTCATAGTTTGCCAAATCTTTAAGTGACAACAATCAAGTGAAAATGTAACACAGAGACAGATAATGTTACTTATATAAAGTTTGTAGAGGGGTAAGGCCAACTCAGGCTCGTCCATCTACCATCACTATGATGGTATTAAAAAAGCACATGGGGAAGCAAACAGAGGAGGAACAAGCTTCAAGGTCACATCACCACTTTTCTGGTCTTAAATGGGGATTTTGATGATGTAACCCAATATTAGGTAAGGGGTCCTTCCATGACAGTGTAGCTACGTCTCAGCAGGTCTCAGTGGTATCTGCTAGTAAATTGCTGTATTGTCACATTAACAATGGATGTGACATCATTGGTGGAAACACTGGAGCAATGGCAAGTAAGGATTTCTTTTATTATTAAGTCTCTGAAAGTAGGGGATTTTTTTAAGTCTAGGATAACCCTAGTTGTCTGGCGCTGGAGTTGTAAGTTTAATTTATTTGGGTTTATATACAGTTGTGCTCAAAAGTTTACACACCCAGGCAGAATTTTTGCATTCTTTGCCTTTTTTCAGAGAATATAAATGATAACACAAAAACACAGTAATTTGACAATAAATGGCCTCACCCAACCACTAACCATGAGCGGAAAAAAAGTTTTTGTGTTATCATTTATATTCTCTGAAAAAGGCCAAGTAAGCAAAAATTCTGCCTGGGTATGTAAACTTTTGAGCACAACTGTAAGAAAGGTTAATTCTGATTTCATGTCAGATAGTGAGAAAAAACATGCTTACGTGTCTTAGTATGTGTCATATAGTGTATTTAAACTTCTGGTTTCAACTGTGTGTGTATATATAGAGAGAGTTTAATCAGTTAGTTATTTTTTTTACTTATATTCAATTTGTTTTGTCTTTATTTTGTAATTATTTTACACATTGTACCCTCCATAAGATCAGCAAAAGCTGTTTGGGGACATTTTCAGTATTTATTTTTTTATTGAGCAGTGTATATAGATGTCGGGAAGGCATGGACAGTAATAAACAGTCTCTGACTTCATTCTGGAGGGCCTAGCTGACACTGACAGGCAGTTCTACTGTCCTTGCAGCTGCAGACTCTGCGAGGTCGTTTAGGAACATCCTTGCAGTCACTTTATAATTAAAGTCAGTAGAACATTTAAAGGGGATGTTTCGCTTCATCAGTTCGGCTGTTTCATTGTACTCTCAGCTTCTCAGCTCTTCAAATTCAGGGGCGTTTCTTCCCCTCCCAGCTGGGTGTTTCTTAACTGAAGGGGGATGACATCCCCCCTCCCCCGTCACTGTTCATGCTCGCTCCCAGTCAGTGTGCTCACCCCACCCTCTCTGTCCACATGTCACTGTCATTCCTCTCCCTATGCAGTCTGATTTTGTAAGAGCTGTTTACATACCACAGTCTAGACCAGGGATGGACAATTAATTTTCCCATGGGGCCACATGAGAAAGTGGGATGGTTTTAGAGGGCCGGACTAATAAAAACATAGGGTGAACGTAGAAAAACTCATTTTTGGTGATTATTTTTGTGGAAACTTAATCTGTACAGTCAGGCAGGTATATACAGCTCCCCTAAGTCAGGTATATAGATATAGGTCCCCACAGGCAGGTATATAAGTAGATATAGTCCACACAGGCAGGTATATAAGTAGATATAGCTCCCCAAAGGCAGGTATATAAGTAGATATAGCTCACCACATGCAGGTATATAAATAGTTATAGCTCCCCACAGGCAGGTATAGAGATAGATATAGCTCCCCACAGACAGGTATAGAGACAGATATAGCTCCCCACAGGCAGGTATAGAGACAGTTATAGCTCCCCACAGGCAGGTATAGAGACAGTTATATGTCCCCCACATGCAGGTATAGAGATAGTTATAGCTCCCCTCAGGCAGGTATAGAGATAGTTATATGTCCCCCCAGGCAGGTATAGAGATAGTTATATGTCCCCCAGGCAGGTATAGAGATAGTTATATGGCCCCCCAAGCAGGTATAGAGATATTTATAAGACCCCCAAGCAGGTATGGAGTTAGTTATATGTCCCCCAGGCAGGTATAGAGATAGTTAGGTGTCCCCCCAGGCAGGTATATAGTTATATGTCCCCCAGGCAGGTATAGAGATAGTTATATGTCCCCAGATATAGTTATATGTCCCCTCAGTTAGATATAGAGATAATTATATGTCCCCCAGGCAGGTATAGAGATAGTTATTTGTCCCCCAGGCAGGTATATAGTTAGTTATATGTCCCCCAGGCAGGTATATAGTCTTATGACCAAAATTAAAAATAACAAACACTAATACTCACCTTGCCTCCTTTCCGGCCGAGCGTGTTCCTCTTCTACCTGAGGAACGTCTTGGCGTGATGACGTCATGCCGTCAGCGTTGGGATGCTCCTCCAGCAGCTCCTCGGCTACACAGCGTGATTGCTCTGTGCGCAGAGGAGAGGCAGTGGCGCAGTGAGAATCGTATCGCTGCCCAATGCCAATATTAGCGCTGATGGCCTGCTGCGTCCTCTCAGCACCATTCGGTCATGGCGGGCCGTCAGCGCTACTATTACTAGACCTGGGCATCGTACACCGCGGGCCGCATCCGACGAGCTAGCAGGCCGGATGTGGCTCGCGGGCCGTACAATGCCCAGGTCTGTTCTATACAGTCTTCTATGAATTCAGAGAAGCACTGATCTCTTCTCCTCTCACAGCTGGAGGTTTGATACAGTTAAATCCAGTCTTCTATGAACTTATCCCGAGCAGCACAGATCTTAGGCACCGAGGCACAATTCTTCTGTTTCTGATTGTAAAAGCAGCAGCAGTGTTAATGCTGTTGGCTGTGCAGAGTGAAATGTTAACGGCCCCTTGTTCTGAGTGAGAGAGGCAGGAATGCACGGCAGGAGAATTTAGGCACCGAGCACAATTCTGCTGTTTTCTGATTGTAGAAACAGCTGCAGTGCTACTGTGGAGCTGTTGGCTGTGCAGAGTGAAATTGGAGCCAGTCCCTTATTCTGAGTGAGAGAGGCAGCCTAATGCTCCTTCTATGTTTGCATTAGGCACCGACGCACAAGTCTGCTGTTTTCTGATTCTAGAAGCAGGTGCAGTGCCTCTGTGTTTCTGCTGGCTGTGAGGAGTGAAATTGGGGCCGGTCCCTTACTCTGAGTGAGAAAGGCAGGAATGCTTGCTCCTGTGAATATGACCAGGGGCCAGACAGAATGTAAATTAGTAGAGTCGTCAGCCAATGAAATGCAAGGAGGTGGGATCCGATCCACAATGAGGAACTGTGTTTACACAAAACAAAGATAAGGCAGACTGTGAAAACAAAACAGCTTTGCTAATGAAATCCAGTTGGAAAGTTGTGTGTTTTTTCTTTCACCTTATTCTGAAGACCATTTAATGAAATGATACAACCCCTTTAAGTGAAAAAATTAGTTTATAGTCGTAGGCATAGTGTACACACATTATTAAACATCCACTTAAAATGAATTTGAAGCTATACATATTTGAACATAAAGATGTTTTTTATATGTTCTAAAAATGTGTTTTCATGGGATTGTAAGTCTATTATATGCAAGAGAACCTGCAATGTGTGACACATGAATCATCACCAAGCAATTCACTTCCACAAATCACTGAATAGTCAGCGGATCATTGAGAGACATAAATGTGTTATTTATAAATAAAAGAAATACCACAATCACTGCTTGAAGTTCAGCACTATTTTGCATACTTTTCTTCATAAAATATACTATTTATTTAAAGGTTGTTTTTTTTACAACATTTTGAAAACAAGCCTGTAAATAATAACGTATCAGTATAAAGAAAAATATCACCTGCTCACCCTTCAGATTCCCTGCCATTTCAGTGGTTTCTCACTGTTCTCTGCTTACTTGGCAGCAGAAATGACATGCCATTCATACTAACATCACTGTGGCCAGTGATTAACTGCTACAGGGACAAGTAGATATGTCAAGGAAGATTGATGGCCCAAAAAGACCAGTCTGATCTGTCCTTATTTACATTTTATCTTATCATAGATACATGTTTATCGCAGACTGGTTTACATTCATCTACTGTTTCCTTTCCAACCACATCTGCAGGAAGATTGTTCCAAGCATCTAATACTCTTTTAGTAAAATCAGTAAATCAGTAAACCATAGAACTACTGATTATGTTTACTATACAGTGGGTTTTATAAAAGCGGTTACATAAATGTGAAATGCTGGTGAATGTAGGTCGAACCACAAAGACGGCAGCGAATTGAAGTCTTGACAAGCTTTACTCATAGAACTTTACTTTGCAGTATACAGAGAGAACTTCTTCCACATATTCACAAATTTGGAGGCACTTCACTTTTTCACCCCTGAGACTCCCAAGGCAACAGCCCACATTAGACACATCTGCTTTAGTGCCGAGTACTACCGGGGTCCTTCTAGGGCTAGCTGGTGCTTCAAAGGTATTTCTACACATAAGTCTAGAAGTCGGTGCAGCATTGCCTGCTTCCTTCTCTGGCGATTTTGACTCATGGTGAGATGGAACATACTTGTTTAAACCTTTGATTCACACTTATTTGTACCAAGTACTTCATCGTGGTAAGTGTTGCTGGATCTATTATGGTCTCATTGGCTTCCTGGCAGTCTGACTACTATGTGTTCTACTTAGTAGGTAACTCAATATTTTGAGCTAATGTTAGTCTGCATTATATATATATATATATATATATATATATATATATTGTATGTCTCCCATGGGTCGGTCCTTCTAATTGATACAGTTTTGCAACATGTGCCCTTGTTTTGTTTATGTGATTATAGCTGGTGTATATATTCTTAACAGACATTTTTGACTAGATTTTTGATATGAGTATTACCCTGCCACCCTTCTTTTCTCCCTAATTTGTCCCCTTGTAATGTTAATCTGACATTTTGGGAGTAATGGAAACATGTCGGGACATTTGTGTGAGGGTGTATTAGGGTTTGTCTAGTTAACTTTAGGGTTAGGTACTGGCCAGGGACGACTTTATAGGGTTGATTTCCCCGCACAATTAGGATAGGGACAGTACAGACTGCCAGGACTTCAGAATCTACTAGGGACTAGTGATGAGCGATTACGTCGACGATCGTCTTCGGGTCGATAGTCGATATCGGCAATTATCAAAACGATTTCCGATAGTCGATAACAGATTATCGCCGATGACCATTAAAGTCTATGGGAGAGGAACAACACCTTCATTCTTACACCCAAACAGGGATGGAGAAGCTGGAATTAACATCCACAACAGTCAAATGGATATGTGCTACATCTTAGGCAAGACAATTAGGTTATAAAAGCCACAGACAAAAGTCACAGACCATTCACTATCCCTGTCTTGTACCACAGCATGACCCTTAAACCTGCATCACCCACAAATTAAAAAGTGCCAGAAGGCAGTATGATTTGAACCATCATTTTACTTGAACTGGACATTGAATATCCCTGTCCTGGGCCACAGCATGAGCCCCAAACCTGCATGACCCCAAGACTTAAAAAGTGCTGGAAAAAGGAGTCTTTCAACCACCATTTTAGTTTCACTGGACATAGATTATACCTGTCCTGGGTAACCTACATCTGTTCAAGTCTTCCTGTACCTCCCTTGTACAATTCAGAGGAATATTTGTATCAGCTATTTTGTACATGCAAGTTTTTTTAGTAGTGTAATTCTAAGAAAACACATTTTTAAAATAGGATGGAATCCCACATGTCTTTGTTTCTCTTTTTTTTAATTGTATTAAATGGGTTGTCTCACACCAGGGATGCTAGCTATTTTAAATATTTTGCAAAAAAAAGTCTTTTTGAAATATGTGTCCATTAACATATCCTACCAATACCATAGGACTAGAATTGAAATTTTCAAAAAAATATCAACAATGCGCTATCGCCCAAACTAGTTTCAAGAGCCCAATAAAACTTTTCAAAGTTACACGGATGAAAAGGGTTTTTTTGCAGCAATGACAAACGAGAACATTTTGCAGAAAATTTTTCATCAAAATTTGCCCGACAACATGGCTATTTGAAAAAACAGGACCGCACCACGTGCAAAAAAAGCTATTTAAAAACTATTCGGATAACAAACGTTTTTTTTTGCACCTACAATACACCTGGGGTGACTAAAAAAATTGCTGTATTAAAATTTTAAGTGCAAGGTGGCTCTACAAACAAAGCGACTGCGAAAAAATTGAAAAAAACACAAATTTAAAATTTGTGTAGGGAAAATAAAACGGGGTTTTTGCCCCTATAAATACACCTCAGAATACAAAATTCTGAATTCAAATTTAAGTGCAAGGGCCTATGAACAAACTGGCCGCAAAAAAAAAAAAAAAACACCTTTTTTGAAATTTTAAAAGGGAAAAATAAAATTTGATTTTTGCACCTATCAAATACACCTACCAAAATAGATGGGGACCAGCAAAGTTGAAACGAAACAAACTTAAAAATTTTCAGTAAAAAAAAGTGAACCTTACCGTACTTATACAGAGGTAAATTTTTCTGCAAGTATAAAAATATACTCAGTATTTTAGTTGCGGCATAGCTCCGTTCGGGCTCAGCAATGGCGCCGCCACGCAGGAAAACAGGGAACCCGACATCCGAGGTGAACTTGCGGACTTTGGGGGAGGGCTCCCCCCCCTTTTTTCGCGCTTGGGGGAAGGGGAGGGCCATCCCCGAAACTCCGAAAGTCACCTTCCCGGGGCTCGGATGCGGCGTTCCATTCCCTCCTCCCAGATGAGGGGCGCCATTGACGAGCCCGAACGGCATGCTATGCCGCAACAAAAATACGAGTATATCTTTTCATACTTGCAGAAATAGGGACACTCTGTATAAGTACGGACAAGGTCTCATTTCTTTTAACTAAAATTTTTTAAATTTGTACTTTTTACTACTTTGCTGGTTCCACATCTATTTTGGTCAAGTGTCTCGTGGGATTGGAGGTCCCGTATACCGGAACCAAGCTACATATACTCTTGTGAAGGAAAAGAAGGGGTAATTTTATATTTAATGACCTATCAAAAACACCCCAGTTACTAAAAAAAGATCTGATCCTAATATAAGTAAGGGGCACAAAATACAAATAATATTTCACCAAAAAATGGCCCAAAAAAAGTTTAAACAAAACCCATTTCAAGCAGGGTCAAATCACAGTCTGGGCGGCACAATATCCACTCTCCTTTGAAAAGCCTGTCTGTCTGTGTTCTCTAATTCTCTGTCTCTTTGTCCTATGCCTTACCATACTGATCCTTGTACTATTCTAAGGCCATGTTCACACGGCTTATTTCGTCACGGATTTACGCCCTACTGCGCCCGGATTTGCCGCTGCGTACGGGGCCAACCTCGCATAATTACGGGAATCCACCGTTCCCATAAGAACAGTGGATTCCGTCCCCTCCCCCCCCCCCCCCCCCGGTGAATCCCCGGCGGGGAAAAGTACATGCACATTTTCCAGGGGCAAACCCCGGATAATTTAAGTCTATGGGGCCGGGGGGGGGCAGCGCCCCCGCCCCGCCCCCGCACCCTCCCCTTTTTCAAAACCCGGGAATTTTCGAGCCAATCCGCTCGCAATTACGGGTTGAATAAGCCGTGTGAACCGGGACTAACTCTCTTGCGGCAATTGGGAGTCTTTCTCAGCCTGTGTCTATTGCACAGATAAAAGAAATTAAAAGGTCTTTTTTAATAAAGATTAATATTTTTCACAAATAAAGTACCCAGTATAATATGAAAAACTTTTTTTTTTTTTGTGGTTTTTCTTAGGCTTTTTTTTTTTTTTTTACAACCTTATTTTCAGGGCCCCCCGTAATAGCAGCTTTTATTGCCTCCCGCAATTTTCCGGCTTGAATAAGGGCGGGGGGCGGGGCAGGGGCTGCCCGCCGGCCCCTAGACTTACATTTTCCACGCGCGTATTGCCCTGGAAATGTGCAGGGGACTTTCCCCCGCCCCGGTTCGTCGAGCGGGGAAGCGACGAATCCACTGTTCTCTAGAGAACGGTGGATTACCGAAAATTTCTGCGATGGTTGGAGCCGTGCGCAGCAAAATTTTTATTTGAATGGGATTGTCTTTTAACACCCTTTGGTTAAAGGGCACCTACAATAACGTAACCAAATGCCCACGCTTGACCTCCATGATAAAATATAATTTTCTAGGGAAAAACAACAAAAGGGAACTGTATGGAACAGCAGACTATTTTCATGTTAAATCTCTGAATGTATGAAAGGGGTTTTTTTTTATGTTTATAAATGGGGTCCAAAGTTTTATTGCCCTTTCCTATGTGTTTGGCACATTATGGGAAATTAGGGGCATTGAATGCAGTATGTAAGTAAAGGGGGAGAGCAGCAAAAAAAAAATTCAGCTTTAAAGTATTAAAAAAATTAAAATGTTAAAAACTAAACAACAACATCGTGGGGTTTTTTCATGTAAAAATTAGTTTTAGATTCTATTCATTTTAAATACATTTTATAGGAGATATTTTAATATTTTTGCGATAGTATACATTTTATATTAATTTTATATAACATTTTTTATTCCATTTAAATAATTTAATTTTATATAGTTTGATAATTATCACAAATTACTTTTTATTATTGTACTGGTGTACGTTGAGAAATATTGGACATTTTTTTCCCCTAACAGCAAATCTAGCTAGATTTCAACTCCTCTGGCTCAGGCGGACCACATTGGAATAGGACTGCCTGTTCGAGTAGTAATGCACCTAGTTTTGACGAACCCCATTCATATATTTGTCTAATATTACGAGTGTGGTACGACGCCCCCAGAATGCCCACTCATGTTAGGTGCATTAAAAAGTGTCGAGTCTTATGAACTATGCACCTAACAAATTTGTTTGGCGCATTAGACATCGTAGCCGGCTCACTTTGGAACATTTTACGCCAGAAAAGGGTGAAAACCAGATCATACATGTCTCCCTAAATGTTAAATTACCCTGCAGCGCCACCACAAGGAAATTAAGCATTACACAGATAATAAATGAAGACCATGAACATGGGACCTGGGTCTCTACACAGCTACAGTAATATGATGTTTGAAAATGGGTTGTCTAAACCAGATCAATTCCATTAAAGTGATTCTCTTGAGTCAACTGAGTTGTAGTGCTCAAAATAATGCTCTTAGCTTTGGGACATCTCAGATATAGGTGACTATACATATTTTATTTTAGTCTGCATCTAGCAAATGTCTTGAGGTTAATTCTATGATATTTCGATCAATACGGTCAGAGTACATTATGTGGTCATCCCTTAAATGCACAAGAGTGTTCCAGTGGACGAGTAACAATCTGACTAATTAACCCACTTCAGAGCATTTCCATACAAGTAAAGGATAAAAGATAAATGGAGAGATTATCCTATTATTCTTTCAGGATCTGGTCATGTACGACCAGCATGAGTCATGATGAAATTAATGAAATCTACTTGCTGACAATAAATTTACCTAATTACAATCTAGTGTCATCCTCTATACCAAGCCAATACACCTGTTCCAAATTTCACTCATAGGCCTAGCTTACCTTAGCTTCTGGGTGGCCTTGTCACCCGTATTTTAACTTAACAAGAATGTAGAGTCAGAAAATGAGCTGTTATGTTTGCAAAAAATATGTTTTTTACAACTTTAGGTGACTATTTTACATTATTATTTATTTTAAAGCGCCATTGATTCCAGGGCACTGTACATTTGAGGGGGGTTGCATGCATAACATAGGTCAAACAAGTACAATGGTGATGATAAATGACTAATAACTGATACAAAGGGAGAGCCGGCCCTGCCCGTGAAGGCTTACAATCTACAAGGAAGGAAGGGACAGAAGGTAAGGGTCAGACATGTTTGTGGGGCCGTGTACTGGTGGTGGGGTTATTGTAGGTTATAAGCAATCCTGAAGAGATGGGTTTTCAGATTGCTTTTGAAACTGGTGAAAGTTGTGGAGAGTCTGATGTGTTGGGGTAATGTTCCAGAGAATGGGGGAATCACGTGAGAAGTCTTGGAGATGGTTATGTGAGGAGCTGATAAGAGGAGAGCAGAGAAGAAGATCCTGTGAGGAGCAGAGATTGCGTCAGGGGAGATATCTGGAGATGTATGGAGGGAAGCGGTTATGGAGAGCCTTGTAGGTCATTACTATCTATTAAAAAAATTCCTGAGATCCTACAATGTTCACTCTGGCCACTAAATCCAGTAATAATCTCACATTTCCTGCTCTGTACAGAAAACACTTCAGCAGTTATCATCTTATTACCAAAGAGAATTACAGTAGAAAGTAACACTTGTATACAAGATAACTCAGGATCCATCACTTAAGATTGGTGATGGTCACTTGTCACCTCCTGCCCCATTCTGCACAGGTCACAGTCACCTCTGCCCCATTCTGCACAGGTCACAGAGCATGCTTCCAACTCTCTCCTATAGAAGTCAGTGAGTCAGCTCCTGTTTACAATATCTTACAGTATGATCAATATGGATCCAGCAACTGTAAAGTCTGGTAACAGCAGCTCACACAATATATTTGCCCTCATAATCATGTGCGGAAAATATAAAAACAGATAAGAGGAAAAGGAAAGTATCAATATGTTACCTTTAATGGTAAGAAAAAAATACAGTTCCTATATTCCCTTTAGGGTCCGCCTACACGGCAGGATTTATAGTCATTTTTACACAGTTTTTTTTATTTTTGAAACCAGTAAAAAACTGACTGTAATCCATCCCCATAGACTTTAATAAAAAAAACCTCTAAAACCGTCAAAAAAACTTGCACACTCTTCTGACAGATTTCACTCACAAAAGAGTGGAAAATGTACTATTCAATGTTAATGGGGCCAAATGTGAAAACCACAGCAAAAAAATGAAACCTGAGAGTGTTAGATACTGGTTGGCTTTAGAATCCAACCAGTATTTTGTCCTTGCCGCGTGGACGCAGCCTTAAATTGAACCAGTCCAGCCTGCTTTGCAATTACTCTTTGTAGTTACTAATGTTATAGTTTTCGGAATGCAACACCACTGACCCTGATCGCCATGAGAGATCTGTCATGCTATCCCTGGCGCCATTTACCTTGTTGCCTGCTTATTGTTATTGATGTCTAGGCCTGCCTCTTACGATTCTGATTGCGGTCGAAAAAAATCTGTGTTACACAGCGATATCTGATAGTGCTTGTTGCACTAGTATACTACCTGCTGTAGTGCTGTGTGCTGAATCCCTGCAGCCAGTTGAGTTAGGGTACGATCACATGACAGATTTGAACGCTGATTCTGGAGGTAAAATCTGCCTCAGACTCAGTGTCCAGTACAACGATAAATTGGCCTCCATTACACCATATATGAAATCAGCACCGTCGTTCAGACAGTGCTGATTTTACTGTCATATCTCCGGTACTTATAGTAAGCAGCGACAGATATTTGATATGTCAAGGCATTTTACGCGTCAATCATTATAGTTATAGGAGGCCAAAATTCCTCACGGGAAATTCAGCTTTGTTCCCTCATCTGAATTCTGCGCTTGCTGAATGTTGAAAGCATCAGCGCCGAAAATACGTTGTGTGAAGGTATGCTAACTGTGATGGTTAGATTAGAAAGTGCCGGCTGGGTTTCTAAATCCCAGTCTTTAGAAGGAGAGCCCTATCAAAAACTTTTCCACCGGGCTGGAACCACAGTTAGGCGACGATAGGCGATTTTCTAGGGTGCCACTTCATCCCAGGCAGAAACGGGGGCGCAAGGAGGTATGGAGTGCGCTGAATTTTTCTATTGGGTGGGGATGGTGCTATTTCCCTTATTTGCTATGCCACCAGAATACCTTGTCGTAGCTTATTCCCTTTTTCCTCCTGTCAGCATGCTACAAGTTTTTTTCCCAGCCCTTTTCCATTTTCTATCTTCTACCTATTCCAATGGTCCCAGCCTATTCTTTAGTTCATTTACTATTATTTATGCGCTATAAAATCCTCTCTCATAGCTATTGTACATCTATCGGCTATTTTTCTATCATGTCTTCTTGCTCCTCATACATAATATAGGTCATTGTTCTAATAACATAGACAATTAGCTTTGGTAATTGTGTACAAATTTCTCCCCATATATGCATGATAGGGTATAATTTTCGTCATTAATCTCTAAACCTACCTAACAGCACCTTCACTCGTTCAGGAAAACCTTTTACACATGATGGTAACCCCTTCGCATTGGTCTTACTACATATTTACAACATTCATCCTTATTTCTTACATAATTTAAATTAGATTAGACCTATAGATGAACAGATTAGCTATCCTAAACTCTGCCACTCAATACATCCACCTATCCTCATGCTCTTAATATGTTGTTTTTTTTTTGCTTGGCTTGTTTTTATTTTTAGTGTCTTTTTTTTTTTTTTTTTACAAAGTTACATTTGGATTAGACTTAATTTTTGTCTGATTTAAATGTAGGCAGTGTAATTGATTAATTTTTAAACTGAGTAAGCATGCAAATTGGCTCCAGAAATAATGAAACTATATAATACTAACCAAAACAAAGTTTCCTCCTAAAAGGAGGGTCTCCAATCTGTAGACAGCAGTTTCTTGCTACTTATTAGTACTAAGCATTGCCATTTGGATTTGGGTAAAGGTCATATTCAGCCCAAATCAATTTTTGTGAAAAAATTTTGCAATAAACCAACTGTAGACCTAACCCATAACTACTTTTTTAGGTTTCATAGATATGTTTTTCTATGTTACTTTGTGGTAGGTGTTACCTTTTCTGATCAGGTGATTATTTAGGAGGTACTTAAGTAGGCAAAACTCTCACTTCACACTATGATTCAGGATTAGTATTCTGAAACGCACCAGGTGGACATCAGCTACTTTCGGATATGCTGTATGCCTGTTTTTAACTGTTTTGGATTAATAAAAATAATATATTTGTAAATGGATTGAAGAACAAGGCTTGTTATCTGGATGCTGGAGGATTCACCATTGGTGTTGTTTTCCTGTTTACAGGTAATGACCTCTGCTCTCCATTGTACTCTGTGACAACCTGCATGAGCAACTCTTGAACCCTATGTTGTAGTGAGCCGGACTTTGTTTATAATTAACCCTAACTTAGGTTTAGGGCTATGGTTGATTTCTTGTCAGTTAGGGTTATTTATTTACTGGGCATAACTTATCGGTCCGGTGACATGACTTTGTCATTGAGACTTCATTTCCAGTCCAATGTTTCTTGCGGTTATTTCACCACAGGCCTACATTGTGGTAACCAGTAGGGACATCGTACACTGCATCCAACACCACTTCTGGTTACTTCAACATAGGCCCAATGTTATGGTACCTGAAAGTGGCATCTTACATTGAGTCTCTTTCTACAGGGTTACTCTCCCTTTTTGAGGAGAATTATTTACCTGAAAATAAATCTCCTTACCACTGGTCCTGTACTTGATTAACCTAACCAAACTGATTAAACAGAATACATGTATTTAAGAGCCCTTTATGAGCATTTGACTATGATTGTTAAGAATTATATAATACTACAGAATTAGGTTTTTTTTAACTTTTGGATGAAACATGCTGCTAATGTTGTTGACTTTTAATTTCTAATTATTAAAACATAGCATAGCAGATTTGTGATGTTGACAACTTATTGCTGTGTTGCTACTTAGGTTTCATAGGTTTCAGTTGTTTATGATTTCTTAATTCAGATGTACTAGTTTTAGGGCTCTGTTAAGGCTTGTGGTTTGTAGTTATACCTGAGACTACACCACATTGATAGGTCCTATGCACAATGGATACAACCTGTGTGATATACCCCTTTGACTTATAATGGTTTCCAATCATATTCTTTGGAATCTGCGACAAAAGCTCAGGCATAGATGTAAACATAATGTAAGGGAAGCCCACAAAGAGGATACACAGTTGGGGACATACAGAGAGTGCACCCTAGCACTGAGTCCCCCAAGGCTGTTCCTGCCTGCTTGCCAACCCGAAATGACCCGATGAGAGAAACAAACACAATAGCAGAGAAGTAAACAAGAATGGGTCAGAACCAGGCAGGGCAAACAGTACCAAAATGATAAGCAGAAATGTAAGTCAATAAGACAGGCAAAAGGTCAGAAGTCCGAATGAAGCAAAAAGGTATACCACTAGAAAGGCCAAGGCTATAACCAGCAAGAAAGTGAAGGTAGGAGGCATCTTAAATAGGAAGTCAAGGACCTAGTCTGGAGTGTGACTAGACCGGATCCCTGACATCCAGGAATAGCCTAATATGTGCAGACAGTTGTCACTCACACCTCATCCAATTCACCTGTCATTCAGCACAACACCAGCAGCAGACAGGTGTGGCAGGGAACCTTTCAATCATCGTCAGCAGAATCTGAGAAAAGCAGAGAAAGCAGCAAATACTAAAATCATGGCCAAAAGCGCATTCTCCGCCTTATCTTCCAGACAGAAGACTGTGCTGAGGCCTAAGCAGGCACAGTCATGACACATAACCTATTTCTTTAAAAAGCTTATTTTTATCAGTGTTATTGGTGCTTGAAATCTGACTTGCAATAAGCAGCTCTTCTACTCCATTGTTCCTGTGACAATATTCCCAGCTCTGTATTGTGGTGCTTCATTGTTATAGGAACATTACTAATCAATTTCCATAAAAATGTCTACAAATTAATACTATGATCAAGCTAATTGAGATTCATGAGAATGTTGACTTATATTCACACACTATCCCAATGGCAAGGCTGAACAACTAGAGCAGAGAGAGACTGAAAGAGTTGAGAAGAAAAGAAGCAGAGGTGCTCAAAGCCTGAAGGTCCCCTGCCGTTAGTCTAGCCATATTGTAGGGACATTGATTGTGTTATCTTCATTACAGTTTTCTTCACATTAAGTCCAAGACATGGTATTTATTACTTTTGCCATCTCTAACTGCTTGACTAGGTTTGAACAGTATTCTTAAATAATCCTTTGAGAGTTTGTGATGAAATCCGGATGTGTAACTGATAATATGACCTTGTAACTATTGTTTGCAGCACATATGCAATAACATATCAACCATTTTTTCTCATCAAAGCTAACAATAAACCACTATGTACCTCACCTAGAGCTTACCAAGGGATCAATGGATGATGTATAACAAGGAGAAAATCAATTACGCCATTGAAGCTCAACAGTAGTGTTGTGCTGTTGACAAAAATCCATTTGCTCTTTTCTCTTTCACAGACTCACAGTACAGATTAAAAGCAACATGTATTGTATAAAGCAACATCATATCATTTTTCATTCATATCTGAAGTGAATGAATAAACAGGCTGGAATAGTTTTCCCTTTTTAGAAGATTGTATAACATGATGAATAGTAGTTCTCTAAAACCTCCAAAATGATGATGATGATGATGATTATTGTTTCCTAAAGACCGAGTTCTGTTTATTTTCAGACAAAACACGAAGGTGTGATTATTTAAGAAAAAAGACACTAATTCCCTGATGACTGAAAAGATTGCCATGTTTTGCCCAAACCGGTAATCTAGACTACTACACTAGAGAGTATTTAAAACCTGATATGTTCTAAAAAGTGTTCATTTAAATTTGCATGCTCCCCTACAGGAAGGGGTTGAATTTTTTTGTCATTCAAATTTCTTTTGTCTTGGGTATTTCTAGGGGCCTTCTCACTGTCAGTTTTCTTGGGCTTTGGGGCTTACTTTTCTTCTATCTTTGAAACATTGCTCTCTTCTGCACCCAAACTCCATAACTGACTTTTGTTACTCCATGGGTTCTTGTCTTTGCTTGCTCTCGCAGTGTACCTTGCACTATGGCTGGGGGTGAAGGGGGGCCCCCCACTTTTTCAGTTTTAAAGCAAAAGGTTCAAAAAACGGGCCTTACTCTTAAAGATGGTAAAATGTAATGGTTTAAATCAACTGGTAGCCATCCCCTCTTATTAATATGGTAATGGATTCAATTTGTTTTTTCCCCCCATTTTTTAATACAGAAATATCATATTTTCCTCATACAATGGGCCTTATGTATGAAAATAAATGTCTAGGTAAGGGTTTTTTTGTCCTGCAAACCCACTTTTTTCTTTAAAAAATCTGGAAAAAAAAAAAAAAGCCATTTTGAGGGCCCAAAAAATTTTGGAAACCCAGTTTTTAAAAAAAGGCTAATGTTTTTTTAAAAATTTTTTTGAGTGGGCAATTTTCAAAAAAGTTTGGGTTTCCCCCAAAATTTTTTTTTCAAAATTTTCCCCATTTTTCACAGGAATGAGTTTTTAAAAAGCTATTTCCCTTTGCAGGGCTGTAGGGGGGTTTTTTGGAAGAAATTTTGGAAAGGTTTTGGGGGTTTTTTAAAAAGGGTTTTGATGGGGGGGATGGGGGGTGGGGGGTTTTTTTTTTCCTTTTGGGGTTTAAAAGGGTGGGAAAAAAAGTTTGAAAAGGGGGGGGGGCTGGAAAAAGGGGGGGGGGGCCGATTTAAAAATTTTTTTTAAAATTTTTTCCCCCTTTTTTTTTGGGGGGGGGCCCGGACAAACCATTAAAAAGGATTTTTTTGTGTAGAGGGGGGGGTGTTGCAAAATTTTTTTTTTGGGGGGCATGTCTGTTTTTTTTTAGGGGGGTTTTAAGGTCAATTAGGGGGTAAAGAAAAAAAAGGTTTTTAAAAAAAGGTGGGAAATAAAGGGGTTTTTGATTTTTTGTGGGGTTTTTATACTTGTTTTGGAAACCCTTAAAAAATTGGGGTTTGGGGGGGGTGAAGGCAGGGGGGGGAAAAAAACCCCCTTTGGTGGAAACCCCGGGGGTTGGGGAGAATTGGGGGGGGGGTTTGGAAAAGGGGGGGGAGGAGCCTTTAGGGGGGTGGCAAAGGGGGTTGGGGTGGGTTTATAGGTAAGGGGGGAAAAAAATTTTGGGGGGGGGGGGGAAAAAAGTCCCCTGGACTGAAAAGGTTTAAAGGGGCGCAAAAAAAGAAAGTGGAAAAAGAAAGGGGGGGGGGGGAGGTGGAATTGGGAAAAAGGGGGGGGGGGTGGGGGAAAAAGGTAAAGGGGGGTGGAGGAGAGAATTTGGGGTGGGGAAAAGGAAAAAGTTTGGGGGGGGAGTTTTTCCGCCTTTTTCCCCAAATTTTGGGGTTG
>JAODAL010033917.1:0-44956 GCA_025379985.1 Phyllomedusa bahiana | reverse complement strand
GGCCCCCGGGGGGGAAAAATCCCAAAGGGGGGGCCCTACCGGGGCAAAAAGGGGGGCAACCTACCTTCTTTGGCAAACCATAAAAAGGGGGGCCCCTCTGGAAAAAAGGGGGGACCCCCCTGGCTAAAAAGGGGGCCCCGGGCGGGGGGTTTTATTTGGGTAAAGGGGGGAATTCCTCCCTGTAAGGGGGGCAACTACCTGCTTTGGGGGGGGTTACTAGGGTATAAGGCATCCCCTGGCTTTCTTCCAAACCCCGTTATGGGTTTGGGGAGTGGGTGTGGCTTTTTTGAAGGGGGGCGGGGCATACCGACAAATGGGGTGCCCCATGCAAATCTGAAATTCCTGTTTTTCCTTTTTAAAAAAGTTGGAAAAACTATGGCTAGCCCCAGAGGGGGGTGGAGGAGGTAATGTAGCCCCCAGGGGAGGGTGGAGGCAGATTACAGTGAGGCCGGGGAGGGGGGGAAAGGCACCATGGTGAGGCCCAGGGGGGGGGGGGGAGGGGAACATGTGGGGTCCAGAGGGGGAGGGGGGGGGGCCCAACTGGTGAGGTCCAGGAGGTGGAGGCAGGCTACAGGGTGACCCCAGGGGTGTGGGGCAGGCTACATGGTGGGTCAGGGGAGGTGGGGAGGCTAATGGTGGGCCCAGGGGGGTGGAGGCAGGTACATGGTGAGGCCCAGGGGGGTGGGGGCAGGTACTGCTGAGGCCCAGGGGGGAGGTGGAGGGCAGGTAAAATTGAGGCCCAGGCAGGGGGAGGGGGGGACAGGGTGGGCCCCGGGGTGTGGGGGAGGCTACATGCTGGGGCCCCAAGGGGGTGGGGAGGTAATGCTGAGGCCCAGGGGTGTGGAGGGGGGCTACTTTGGGGCCCGAGGGGAGGGGAGGCAGGCTCCCTGTTGGGGCCCCCGGGGAGGGGAGGCAGGCTAATGGTGAGGCCCAAGGGGGGGTGGGGCAGGCTAATGTGGGCAGGGAGGTGGAGGCGGTAAGCTGGGCCCCGGGGGGTGGAGGCGGTAATCTGAGGGGGGAGGGGGGGGGAGGCTAATACGGGGCCCCCGAGGGGGGGGGAGGCAGGCACAGGGGCCCCAGGGAGGGGGGGAGATAATGCTGGGGCCAGGGAGTGGAGGAGGCTACATGTGACCCCAGGGGGGGTGGAGGCAGGTACAGCTGGGCCCCAGAGGGGAGGTGGGGCGGCAACATGTGAGGCAGGGGGGGAGGTGGGGCAGGCTACTGCTGGGGCCCCGGGGGGATGGAGGCGGCTACAGGGAGGTCCAGAGGGAGGTGGAGGCGGACAGTGGGGCCCCAGGGGGGAGGTGGAGAGGACATGTGGGCCCCGGGGAGGGGGAGGAGGCAAAATGTGAGGGAGGGGAGGTGGGGAGGTACAGGTGGGCCCCAGGGGGAGGTGGGGGGCAGGCTAATGTGAGGCCCAGAGAGGAGGGGGGGGGCAGGCTACATGCGGGCCCCAGGGAGGTGGAGGCAGGAAAATGGGGGCCCGGGGGAGGTGGGGCAGGCTAATTGGGGCCCGGGGGAGGTGGGGGGGTAATGCTGAGGCCAGAGGGGAGGGGGGAGGCCTCATGCGGGAGGGAGGTGGGGGGGAAGGTACAGGTGAGGCCGGGGAGGAAAGGGGGCTACAGGGTGAGGGCCGGGGGGGAGGGGAGGAGGTAATGTGGGGCCCCAGGGGGGGTGGAGGAGGTAAAATGCTGGGGTCAGGGAGGTGGGGCGGTAAAATGCTGAGGCCCAGAGGGGAGGTGGGGCGGAAAAGGGTTTGGGGCCCCGGGGGGGAGGTAAAAGGGGTAAAAGGTAGGCCCGGGGAGGTGGGGGGCAGGACAGTCCGGGGGGGGTGGAGAAAGGCTCTTTGCTGGCCCCTGGGGAGGGGGAGGCAGGTAAAATGCTGAGCCAGTGGGGGGTGGGGAGGCTACTGGTGAGGCCAGAGGGGAGGGGGGCAGGTACTGCTGATCCGAGGGGGGTGGAGGAGGCTACATGCTGGGTCGGGAGGTGAGGCAGGCTAGATGGTGAGGCCCAGAGGGGGGGGAGGGGGGCTAGAGGGTGGGGCCCAGGGGGAGGGGGGCAGGCAAAAATGGTGGGGCCCCAGAGGGGAGGTGGGGGGGCTACATGCTGGGCCCGGGGGGGGGGAGGGGGAGGAAAGGTACATGGTGGGGCCCCAAGGGGGGGAGGTGGGGGAGGAATGGTGGGCCCAGGGGGGGTGGAGAGGCACATTTCTGGGGCCCAGGGGGTGGGGCGGTAATGCTGGGGCCCCGAGGGGAGTGGGGGAGGTAATGTGGGCCGGGGGAGGTGGAGGCAGGCTACATGTGGGCCAGGGGGGGAGGTGGGCGGCTACTGCTGAGGCCGAGGGGAGGTGGAGGAGGCTAATGGGGGCCCCCAAGGGGAGGTGGAGGCGGACTGCTGGGCCCAAAAAGGGGAGGTGGAGGCGGTAATGGGGGGTCCAAGGGGGGTGGAGGAAAGGCTAATGCTGAGGAGGGGAGGTGGAGGCCAGGCACTGTGGGGGCCCCAAGGGGAGGGGGGAGGCAGGAAATGTGGGGCCCAGGGGGGGGAGGCGGGAATGGTGAGGCCAGGGGAGGTGGGGGGCGGTACTGGTGAGGTCCCAAAGGGGGGGTTGGGGGCGGCTACAGGTGAGGCCCAGAGGGGAGGTGGAGGAGGTATGGTAGGCCAGGGGGAGGTGGGGGCAAACTGCTGGGCCCCAGGGGGGGGTAGGCAGGTACATGTGAGGCCAGGGGAGGTGGAGCGGTAAGGGGGCCCCCAAGGGGGGGGTGGAGGCAGGTAATGGGGGAGGAAGGGAGGTGACGGGTAAATGCTGGGCCCCGGGGAGGGAGGAGGCTAATGGTGGGCCCCAGGGGAGGTGGGGGGCGGTAATGCTGAGGAGGGGGAGGTGGAGGAGGTACATGGTAGGCCCCCAGAGGGGGAGGGGAGGCAGGCTAATCCTGGGGCCAGAGGGGGGGGGAGGACATGCTAAAAGGCCCCAGAGGGGAGGGGAGGCAGGGAAATGCGGGCCCCCGGGGAGGTGGAGGCAGGTACGGGTTTGAGGAGGGGGGTTGGAGGGGTACATGGTGGGGGCCCCGAGGGGGGGGGGGGCCCGGGTCATTGTTGGGGGCCCCAGAGGGGAGGTGGAGCGAGGCTAAAGGTGAGGCCCAAGGGGGGTGGAGGAAAAGCTAATGTGAGGCCCCAGGGGGGGTGGGGGGGCCCCATGTGGGGCCAAAGGGAGGGTGGAGGCAGGTACTGCGAGGCCCCAAAAAGGGGAGGTAGGCGGTACTGGTGGGGCCCCAGGGGGTGGGGCAGGCTACTGCGGGGGCCCCAGGGAGGTGGAGCAGGTACATGTGAGGCCGGGGAGGTGGGGGGGCCATGTGAGGCCCCAGAGGGGGGGGAGGCAGGTACTTGGTGGGCCAGGGGGAGGTGGGGCGGTAACTAGTTAATTTTTGAAAAAGGGAAAACGCGGAGATTAAAGAGGGCGGCACCCCCATCTTTTTGTGTGCCACGACCCTTCAAAAACCCACACCCACCGCTAAAATAATGGCTTTGGAAGAAAACAAGGTAGATGTTATACCAGGTAGTAGCCCCATAACAGGTAGTGCCCTTAAGGCAGGTAGATTCCCCCTCTTTAGCAAGGTAGAATGCCCCTCTGTAGTAGGTAGAAGCCCCCTTTGCTTGCAGGTAGGTGCTATTTGTAGCCAGGTAGTTGCCCCCTTTAGACAGTAGGTGTTGCCCTTTAGTAGTAGGTAGGTAGTGCCCCTTAGTAGTCAGGTAGGTAGTGCACTTAGTAGCCAGGGCGGTAGGTAGTGCCCCTTTCAGTAGACCAGCCAGTAGTTTCCTTAGTAGGAAGAGGTAGTTGCCCACTTTAGTAGCGCAGGTAAGTGCCCTTTAGTAGCAGGTCGGTAGGTGCACATTGTACGCAGGTAGTTGCCCCTTTGTAGGCACGGTATTGGTCATTGTAGACAGCAGGGTAGTGCTCCATTTGTAGCAGCAAGGTATTGCCAATTGTTAGCCAGCCAAGGTAGTTGCATTGTAGCAGCCAGGTATTCCCCCATTGAGCAGCAGGTAGTTGCGCCAGAATTGTAGCAGTCAGGTATTGCCCATTGTAGCACCAGAGTAGTATGCCCCATTGTAGAGAAGGTAGGACCCCCAATATGTATGGCAGGCAGAGCCCCATGTAGTAATAATATTAAATAATCAAATTCACTTATGACCAGACTCCTGCAAGCTTCCGGCAGGCTTGCGATTCTCAGCGACGAGGGGGTCTTGAGAGCAGTGGGTATTTCACCTGCGCGTGAATTGTGTGCCACGTGCGGCAGCGGTTTGTGTAAATACGGGGATGAGGGAGGAGGGAGCGCATTTGGCCTCTCCCGCACAGTGAGACGGCGCGGGGGACGGGAATGGGGCGTCCGCTCGTTGGGAAACAGGGGACCGGCGGCATCATTTAAACGGACCCGCGCTGTGGGGCGGGAGAACATGAAACTCCGGGAGGACGAGGGGCGACAAATCGGGGACCCCCGCAAAAAGGGAGAGCTTGGCATGATATGAGGGCTAACATGCTGAGGCCAAGAGGGGAGGTGGAGGCAGTGTCTCATGGTGTGGCAGAGGGGAGGTGGAGGCAGGTTACATGGTGAGGCAGAGGGGAGGTTAGAGGAGGACCTGCTTGAGGCTGGGAGAGTGGAGGCAGGCATACATGGTGAGGCAGGGAGGAGGAGGCAGGTACATGGTGTGGCCCAGGGGGGAGGTGGAGGCGGCTACATGCAGAGCCCAGGGGGATGGTGGAAGGCTGGCATAACATGTGATGCAGAAGGGAGAGGTGGAGGAGGCCAATGCTGGGCAGGGAGGTGGAGGCAGGCAATGGTGGTAGGCACAGAGGAGAGGTGGAGAGGGCTACATGCTGAGGCCCAGAAGGGGAGGTTGGAGGAGGAAATCGGTGAAGGCCAGGCGGGGAGGTGGAGGCAGGTCTCTTGGTAGGCAAGAGGGGGAGGTGGAGGCTATGGCTACATGGTGAGGCCAGAGGGACGAGGTGGGAGGCGAGGATACATGCTCGACGGCTGGGGAATGCGTTGGAGGGCAGGTAATGGTGAGGCCTAAGGGGGAGGTGGCAGGCAAGGCTTTCATGCTGAGGTCACAGGGATGGTGGAGGCAGGTAATGGTGAGGAGAGGGGAGGTGGAGGAGGGATAATGTGAGGCATAGAGGGAGTTGGCGGAAGGGTACATGCTGAGTCCAGAGGAGAAGTGTGATGGAGGCTACATGTGAGGCAGGAGGGAGCGGTGGAGGAGGCTCATGCTGATGGCCAGGGAACGCGTGGAGGCAGGCCTACATGCTGCGGCAGGGAGGTGGAGGAGGCTAGACATGGTGCAGGTCAGAGGGCCAGGTGGAGCTGGAGGCAGGAGACTACATGTGAGGCCATACGGGGAGGTGGACGGCAGGGACTACTGATGAGGCCAGGGAGGTTGGAGCAGGATAACATGCTGAGCGCCACGAGGGATGTGAGGAGGTAATGCTGAGGCTCAGAGGGGAAGGTGGAGGCACGGCAAATGGTGAGCAGGGAGGTGGAGAGGGCTAACATGCTGAGGCCAGAGGGAGGTGGCAGGCAGGATATCTTCGGTGCAGGCCAGGAGGGGAGGTGGAGGCAGGCAACATGTGAGAGGGCAGCGGGGAGGTGAGGCAGGCTATGTGAGGAGAGGGGAGGTGGAGGAGGCTAATGCTGAGGCCCGGGAGGAACGAGGGCGGTACATGTGAGGCAGGGGAGGTGCGAGGCAGGCTACAGTGAGGCCCAGAGGGGAGGTGGAGGCGGTCACATGCTTGAGGAGCAGGGGAGGTGGATGGGGACAGGCTACTATGGTGAGGCGGGTCGGGAGGTGGAGGCCAGGTACCTGTGAGGCCCAGGGGAGTGGAGGCGGTCGACATGGTGAGGCCCCGAGGGGGTGGATGAGGCTCATGCTGAGGCAGAGGGGAGGTGGAGGAGGCTAATGTGAGGTCCCGAGGGGGAGGTGGAGGCAAGGTAATGTGAGTCAGGGATGTGGCGGCAGGAACTGCTGATGGACTCACGGGAGGTGAGAGTGGCGGCCAGGCTACATTCTGAGGCAGAGCGAGGATGTGGTCAGGAGAGTAAATGCGAGTGGACCAGGGCCGAGGTGTGAGGCAGGTAATGCTGAGGTCAGAGGGGGAGGTGGAGGCGGCTAATGTGAGGCAAGGGAGGTGGAGGCGGCTACTAGCTGAGGAGGGAGGTGGAGCAGGAATTGTGAGGCCAGCGGTAGTGTGGAGGCGGAGGTACCTGCTGGGTCCGGGAGGTGGAGGAGGTTACATGCTGAGCCCAGGGAGGTGGAGGCAGAGCTACAATGCTGACGGCACAGAGGAGGTTGGAGCAGGTATCATGGTGAGGCTCGAGGGTGGTGGATGGCATGCTTAAATGCTAGAGGCCCAGGGGGTGGAGGAGGCTACCTGTGAGGGCCCGGAGGGGGATGTGGAGGCAGGCTCATGCTTGAGGACTCAGAGGGGAGGTGGAGGAGGTAACATGCTGATGGCCAGCGGAGGTGGAGGCCAGCGCTACATGGTGTAGGGCAGGCAGGGAGGGTGGATGGCAGGTACATGTGAGGCGCCAGGGTAAGGCTGGAGGCAGGTAGGTAATGAGGACCCAGTAGTAATTTAAAGGTCACTTACCAGCGTAGGTCAGTTCACACGCTTATTTTGCGCGGATTGGCGCTGGTAATCCGCGCCGGATTTGCGCAAAGCAGTACCGGGCCCCCCCCCTCCACCCCCCCCCCAATCCGTGCAGTAATTAAGGTACTCATGCTGTCTTAGAGAACACACTGGAATTCCGTCGCCTACATACCGCTCAGCGTAAATTCCACGCGGCCGGGAGAAAAAACAAAGATGACATAGCAAATTATTTCGGGAGGAAGCGCGTAGATAATGCATTGTTATGGCGGAGGGGAGCTGGCGCCCTCAACCCCCCCGCGCTCTCGACCGCCCCCGTAAGCCCTTATTATGCCGGATTTGTGAGCGTGGAATAAGCCGTGTTAACACGGGCTTATGGGACAATCTATCGAGGAGAAGGCATCTCACTGGTAGGCAGGATGCTTATCTCTTTCAGCTTCCTGCAGGCTTGCAGGGGGGTGGGGCATGGAGGCTTGAGGAGGCGGAGGGGATCTGAAAGGGAGCAGGAGTCTGTTGCTCATCTCTTGTCGTGGAGCTGTGGCCCGCCCCTGAGTCAGTGTGGTGTTGCTGCGAGTCTTGCCCTCAGAGAGTGAAGCGGCCTCAGACTGAAGCAGTCTGCTGGCTGCCTGCAGGAACTGAGGGCGTGGCGTGGCCCAAGCAGAAGGCGTGGCCCTATAATTTCTATATTGTCCCTAACATGCGGTCGCTGTATGTATTATACAAGAAGGTCAGGAGCAGAGATCAGCCTGATCTCATGGCAATGGCGGCGGGCCCAAGGAGTTTCACTGGCAGCCGGCCAATCTGGGTCGGGCGCTGTGCTCAGTGGGCTTGCTATGAGTGCTATGTAAAAGTGCAGAGCTGCTGTCATCATTTTATGGAGAGTGTACTAAACCCCAGCTTGATTGAGTATATGTCCTTTATGAGTTCTGCAGAGGACTCAAAGTAAAACAACACATTTCCATACTGTAATAGCTGTTTGTTGTATTTATTCTAATAACTTTAAAAATAAAGGATGGCAGATGTGAATGCAGCCAGATTGTTCTCTTTCAGGTGATGTAAACTTCAACTATCTACGAGGGAGTGTCTGAGCTGAGTGGCTTCAAGCAACAAGATCATTGGCTGGACAAAATGATCAGTAAGGCATGTGATAATGAAATTTCATTTGGTTTGCAGGGATAGGAGAATGGGGGGGCCTGGGTTTGTTTCCCGGGTTTCCCTGCTAGCGGGGACGGGTTTAAATAATTTTAAATAAGTATGAATTACAAAGTTTAATATAATACATTTGTGAGTCCTATAACATGTTAAAAGGTTTTTCCGGGAAACCCGAAATTTTGGCTGTTTTGAACATTTACAGCCAGCCGGGCCCAATGTTTTTAACCAGCTACAACCAGTAATTGTCCACTTGCCCCATGTTAAGAGGACTCAAGAAGTAGAAAGCGGCGGAGGACCTAGAAACGATGGAAAAGGGATGCAGCAGATTTTCCCAGTTTCTTTTCCTTGCTCAGGGGGACCCCCCAATTTACAGGGGAGTTTTTCCTGAGCTGACCCTGGCTTCACAGCACACCAACTCAGTGGTGACAAAACGTTCAGTAAGGCCATGTGATCAGTGAGAGTCAGGTGGTTTGCAGGGGATCGGAGGATGGGGAGGACAGGGCTCTTTGTCTGATTCTGCACAACAGGACAGGTAAATAATTGTTAATGAGTATGAACTACAAAGTTTAATATAATACAGTTGTGAGCCCTATAACAAGTATAAAGGTAGAGAACCCTTTTAACCTTGGATGTGTGAACACTACTGCCAGTCACTGGCCATGTTCTTAACCAGCTACAACTAGTGATTGTCCACTTGTTCCATGTTAAGAGGACTCAGGAAGTGGAAAAAAAGGGGGCGCGGAGGACCGGGAAAGGGGATGGGAAGGAGGGGGGAGTTTTTTGGCAAAGTTATTGACTTCTGAGATGTTTTTAACCCTGTTTGAAAAACCCCTGGCTTTGTAATTTTGGACTTTATACCCAACATTTGTAGAACCCAAGCCTCACTTTTTTAAACCCTTTCCCTTTAAATTTTCTTTTCCTCTTAGTAAATTAGAATAAACCTGAAAGCATATGCTGAACATAAATCCAATAAATGGCCATATTAACAGAGTAGCCTGTACCCTGCGCTGCTGCAGCCTCATCAGTACAGTTACCCACCATAGTTTAAAGTTAAAATTAAATAAACCCAGGTACTCTCCTTTGCTCTGCCCTAACTAAAGAAAAAATGGATGTCCATGAACCATCTTTACCCGCCGAGCCCCCCATCGCCCTGCACTTTTCCTCATTAAACCCGGGAATAAAGCAGTTTTTTACCCTGAAAAAGGGCAGTAAATAGGGACGCAGCTGGGTATGTAGTAATGACGGCAAAGGAGGTTTTAATATTCACTTCCCTTTAAACTTCACGGAGCCCTTTCCCCAAAAATTCCAAAAATTTTTAGAAATTTAAGGAAAAACCCCAAACCGGAGGAAAAAATGTTCCATCAGCTTTTCACCGGAATCTTGGTGGATCCGTCCAGATCTTAGGCTCTGTTCACACGGTGGATTTGGGCGGGGGTTTGGCCGGGGGCCCTTTAAGCACGGTTCCCCCCCCGCGGAAAAAAACCTGCCCCAAAATCGCCCCCCGGTTCAGGGCCCTGGTTTCCTATGGGAAACCCCCGTTACTATTCAAAACGGCGCGGTTTTGGCAGGGGTTTTTGGTGGCGCGGCCTTGCCGCGCGTGTGTGCAAGGTCTCCTGTCAATTCTCGACAGCGAGTCTTCGGCGCGGGGTACGCCGTACTTTTCGGCGCAGGTGGGGCGCGGGTTTGGGTCCTGCCTCTTAATTTGTATGGGCGCAAACCGCGCCCCAAAGCGATTTGGACGAGGTTTTGGTGGGGCCCAAAGGGCGCTAAAACCCGAAAAAAATTTCGCCTTTGTGAACGGGGCCCTTTGGGGGAAGTGCAGTGATCCATCATTATCTCCTAGCAGCTATAGGGCTGGTTGATTTCCAATTAAGGCTAATTTAATTGTCCCTGTTTAAAAGGGAAATGTGTCTAAAAAATGATTTTGTTAACCCCCATTTTATGTTAAAACACATTTTTAGGGGGCCCCGGGAAAGGCGACGGATGTTCACTGCCCCTCTGCAACCCTACTGTGTATGGGGCCCGGAGCAGCGGATGTCATTGCCCTTGCAAACCCCTACTGTTATGGGGCCCGGAGGCAGAGGATGTCACTCCCTCCTCTGCTAACCCTACTGCTTTATGGGGCCGGAGCAGACGAATGTAAACCTGCCCCTTTGGGCTAACCCTATGCTTTGGGGGGCCCCGGAGGGGACAGATGTCACTGCCCCTGCAAACCCCCTATGGGTATGGGGCCATGGAGCAGACGGATTTTTCACTGAAACCTCTTCAAACCCCCTACTGTGATGGGGCCCTGGAGCAGACGAATGTCATACACCTCTGCAAAACCCTATGTGTTGGGGCCCCGGAGCGGGTTTGTCACTGCCCCTCTGCAAACGCTACGGGTTGTATGGGCCCTGGTGCAGACGGTTGTCACTAACCTCTGCTAACCCAAATGTGTTATGGGGCCCCCCCTGAGGGATTGTTGTCACTGTAAGTTCCCAAACCAATCGGGCTTAAAACAGAAAAGGCTTATATGTTCACGGCAGTATCAGAATTGGGCCTCCACGGATTTTTTTCCCTATGATTTTAATTTTTTATTTTGCTTTATCAAATGGAATGATGTTGGCGGTTTAGCATAAAACCCATCAAAAGAACAAACACCTGAAACCCAATTTTTGGGAAATTACCCCCCAAAAAAGCGGGTTTGGCAGCAATCTCATCTGGGGATGATTTTGGAGCATTCTATTGGTCACTCATCCATGTTGAAGATACTCTCACCCAAATTGAATATGAATTAATATTTGCAGATCATGTACACCCATACGGACTGATTGTCTTCCCTGGGGCAGATGGAATCTTCCAGAAAAACAATGGACATGTCAGACGACTAGAAATGCTCACCATTGGTTGATTAAAAAAACAGGCTTTTGTTTAAATCCCAATATTTTAACCCAAATTTAGGATCTGTGGGGGCCCCCGGATTTGGGGGTGCTGGCTTATGGACCTCCAGGGAAACTGTGGGGCCCTGAATGGTGATGTTTTGGTCTAGGGATTTTTTCCCGCAGAATTGGGGGGGGCCCTGGTTTTGGGGTTGTTGGCTTTTATGGACCATCTAGCAGCTGTTGGGCCTTGGGGTGGTGGTGTTTGGGTTAAAGGACCTCCAAACAATGTTGGGCCTCTGGATGGTGGTGCGGGGTCTTTGGACCTCCCGCAGTGCGGGGGTCCCGGATGGTGGTGTTGGCTCTATGGACCCTTTTTTAGCAGCTGTTGGGGGCCCCTGGATAGTGGGGTTGGCTCTATGGACTCTCCGCAGCTGTGGGGGGCCCCGGATGGTGGTTTTTGGCTCTATGGACCCCCTTTAGCGATGTTGGGGGCTCTGGAGGTGATGTTGGGGTTATGGGAACCCCTCAGCGTGGGGGGGCCTCTGTATGATGGGGTTGGCTCTATGGGACTCTCCAGCAGCTGTGGGGCTCCCTGGGGTGGTAGTTTTTGGCTCCCCTTTGGGCCCTTCAACAGATGTTTGGGGGTTTGGGTGGTGATGTTGGCTCTATTGACCCCCCAGAAAAGGGGGGGCCCCCTAATGGTGGGGTCGGCTCTATGGAACCCCCCAAACAGCTGTGAGGGCCCCTTTGGGTGGTGGTGTTTGGGTTTTTTGGGGCCATCCAGCAGCCCGTGGGGGCCCTGGGGCGGTTGGGGTTTTTGGGTCTATGGGGCCCCCCCAGAGCTGTTTGGGGCCCCTTTGGGTAGTGGGTGGCTGGGATTATGGACCCTTTAGCAGATGTGGGGTCCCCGGATGGGGGTGTTGGGTCCCTTGGGGCCCCCCAGCAGGTGTTTTGGCCTCTGGATGGTGGGTGCTGGCACTTTGGGGCCCCCAGCAGTTGGGTCCCCTGGATGGTTTGTTTTCTCTATGGAAACCCCTTAAAAGATGTGGGGCCCCTGGATGGTGGTTTTTGGGGTCTATGGGCCCCCTTTAGCGATGTGCGGTCCCGGATGGTGGTGTTGGCTCTATGGGAACCCTCAGAGCTGTTGGGCCTCTGGTGGTGGTGTTTGCTCTTTTAGACCCTCCCGCAGCTGTGGGGCCCCTGGTGGGTGTTGACTTTATAGACCCTCCCGCAGCTGTGGGGCCCCTGGAAGGGGGTGTTGGGTCTATTTGGGCTCTTCAGCGATGTGGGGTTCCCGGATGGTTGGGTTTTTGGGTTTTATGGCCCTCCCAACAGCTGTTGGAAATTGGATTTGGCCCGGGGTGGCTTTTTGGGGCCCCCCAGCAGATGCGGGGTCCCTGGATGGTGGTTTTTTGGGTTTATGGGGCCCCCTGCAGTTGTTGGGGGCCCCTGTTGGGGGGTGTTGACTCTTTGGACCCTCCAAACAGGTGGGGGGGGGCCTGGGTGGTGGGGGTTGGCTCTATGGGGCCCCAGGCTGTGGGCCCCTGGATGGTGGGTGTTTTGGGTTATGGACCTTTCAGCAGATTGGGGTCCTGGATGGTGGGGTTGGCTCTATGGACGCTCCAGGGAGTGTGGGGCCCCCGGGATAGTGGTGTTTTGGGTTATGGACCCTGCAGCAGTGTGGGGTCCCTGGGGGGGGGGGGGGGGGGTTTTTGGCTCATGGGCCCCCTAGAGCTGTTGGGCCCCCTGGAAAGGTGTTTTTTGGCTTATGGGGCCCTCCAGCAGCTGTGGGGCCCCTGGGGGGTGGTGTTGGCTCTTTTGGACTCTTCAGCAGATGTGGGGTCCCCGGATGGTGGTTTTTGGTCCCATGGAAACCCCCCCCCCGCAGAGATGTGGGGTCCCTTTGGGTGGTGGTGTTGGCTCTATGGGGCCCCCAGCAGTGTTTGGGCCTCTGGTTGGGTTTGGGGCTGGGTTTTTTGGGCCCTCAGCAGCTGTTGGGCCCCTTTTTTGGTGGTGCTGGCTTATGGAAACCCTTTGCCGATGTGGGGCCCTTGGGGTGATGGTTTTTTGGCCCCTATTGACCCCCTAGCAGCTGTTGGGCCTCCTGGTGGTGTTGTTGGCTCTAGGGGCCCCCCCCGCAGCTGTGGGGCCCCCGGATGGTGGTGTTTGGGTTTATGGACCCCTTTAGCAGATGTGGGGGCCCCGGATTTGGGGATGTTGGTCTTGGACCCTCCCGGGCACCTGTTTGGGGCCCCTGGTTTGGGGGTGTTGGCTCTTGGGGGCCTTCGAAGATGTGGGGGTCCTGGATTTTGGTGTTGGGGTCTATGGACCCCCCAAACAGTGTTGGGGGCCCCGGATGGTGGGGGCTGGCTATAGGACCCTTCAGGCAGATGGGGGGATCCCTGGATTTGGGGGGTTTAGGCTCTGGGACCCTCCCGCAGCCCGTTGGGGGCCCCTGGATGGTGGCTTGCCCCTTTGGAACCCCCCAGCAAACGTGGGGCCCCCGGATTGGGGGGTTTTGGCTCTAGGGGCCCCCATCAGCTGTGTGGCCTCTGGATGGTGGTGTTGGCTATATGGAAACCCCCAAACAAACTGTGGGGCCCCTGGATGGTTGTTTTTGGGTCTATGGGGCCCCCCAGCAGATGTGGGGCCCCGGGGTGGTGGTGTTGGGGTCTATGGACCCTCCAGCAGCTGTTGGGCCTCTGGGTGGTTGGGGGCTGGCTCTACGGACCCCTTTAGCAATGTGGGGTCCCCGGATGGTGGTGCAGGGTCTGTTTGGGCCCTCCAGCAAAACTGTGGGGGGCCCCGGGATGGTGGTGTTGGCTCTTTTTGGGCCCTTCCCGCAGCTGTGGGGGTCCCGGGGGTGTGGTGGGTTTGGGTCTATGGACTTTTCCGCAGCTGTGTTGGCCCCGGTGGTGCTTTGGTCTTGGGCCCTTTCCCGCAGGGTGTGGAAACCCGTTTGGGTGGTAGTGTTGGGGTCTATGGGAACCCCCCGCAGCTTTGGGGTCCCCGGATAGTGGTGTTGGCCCCCTTTTGGAACCCCCGGGAGCAGATGTTGGGGGGCCCTGGATGGGGGGTGTTGGCTCTATGGACCCTCCAGAGTGTTTTGGGCCTTTTGGGTGGGTGGGGGGTGGTCTTTGGGACCCTCCAGCAGATGCGGTGTCCCCGGTGGTTGGGTTTTTGGGTCTAGGGACCCTCTGCAAACTGGGGGCCCCCGGATGGTGGGGGGGTTTGGGTCTTGGACCCTTCAGCAGATGTGGGGGCCCTTTGGGTGTGATATTGGGGTCTATGGACCCCAGCACAGTGGGGGGCCAGGATGGTGGTGTTGGCTCTATGGAACCCCTTTAGCAGATGTGGGGGCCCTGGATGGTGATGTTGGCTCTATGGGGCCCCCCAAGCAGCTGTGGGGGACAGGATGGTGGTGTTGGGTCTATGGACCCCCCAGCAGCTTTGGGGCCCCTGGATGGTGGTGTTGGCTCTTTGAATCCTCCAAGAGGTGTGGGGGCCCCTGGATGGTGGGGTTGGTTATGGCCCCCCGCAGCAGGGGAAACCCCGGATGGTGTTGTCTTTTATGGCTCCTCAAACGCTGTGGGTTTCCCCCGGAAGGTGATGTTGGGTTTTGGACCCCCCAGCAGCTTTGTCTCCCTGGTTTGGGGGTGTTGGCTCTATGGACCCTTTCCCGCAGTGTGGGGGGCCCCTGGATGGTGGTGTTGGCCCCTTGGGCCCTTTCCCGCAGCTGTGGGGTTTCCCCGGATTTGGGGGTGTTGGCTTCCCTGGACCCCCCAAACAGCTGTGGGCCCCTGGATGGTGCTGTTGGGTTATGGAACCCCCCAGCAGTATTGGGCCCCCTGGTTTTGGGGGTGTTTTGGTCCCATGGGGCCTTTCCCGCAGCGTGGAGCCCCCGGATGATGGTGTTGGCTCTATGGCCCCCCCAGCAGCTGTTTTTGGGGCCTCTGGTGGTGGGTTGGGTTATTTTCCCCTTTAGCAGATGGGGGGCACGTGGTGGTGGTTTTGGCTCCAAAAGGGGCCCTCCATCAGCTGTGTGGCCTTGGGATGGTGGGGGTTGGGCTCTATGGACCCTTCCCGAGATGTGGGGGTCCCTGGATAGTGTTGGGTTTGGCCCCTTTGACCCTCCAGCAGCTGTTGGGCCTTTTGGATGGTGGTGCTGGCTCTTTGGGACCCTCCAGCGCTGGGGGGGACCCCCGGGTTGGGGGGTTTTGGCTTATGGGGGGGTCCATCGTGTGTGGCCCCCCTGGTTTGGGGGTTTGGCTTTATGGACCCTTCCCGCAAACTGTGGGGGGCCCCCGCATTTGGGTTTTTTTTGGCTTATGGACCCTTCAGCAGCTGTGGGGGGGCCCCGGATTGTGGTGTTTGGTCTATGGACCCTCCGGCAGCTGTTGGGCCCCTGGATGGTGGTGCTGGCTTTTGGGGGCCCTTCAGCAGATGGGTCCCCCCGGGTGGTAGTGTAGGCCCTTGGGCCCTCTAGCAGCTGTTTGGCCTCTGGATGGTGGTGTTGGCTCTATGGACCCTTCAGCAGATGTGGGGTCCCTGGATGGTGATATTGGCTCTAAAGGACCCTCCAAACAGCGTTTGGCCCCTGGATGGTGGGGTGGCTCTATGGGGCCCTCCAGCGCTGTGGGGCCCCTGGATGGTGGGGTTGGCTCTATGGAAACCCCCCCAGCTTTTGGGGGCCCCCGGGGTGGTGGTGGGTTTGCTCTATGGGCCCTCCAGCGCTGTGGGGCCCCGGAGGTGGGTTTTTGGTCTATGGACCCTCCCGCAGCTTTTGGAGCCCTCTGCATGGGGGTGTTGGGTCTATGGACCCCCGCAGCTGTGGGGGCCCTGGATTTTTGGTGTTTGGCCCCTTTGGACTCTCCCCGCAGTGTGGGGGGCCCCGGATGGGGGTGTAGGCTCTAAAGAACCCTCCAAACAGCTGTTGGGCCTCTTGATGGTGGTGTTTGGTCTTGGACCCCTTTTAGCAGATGTGGGGGGCCCCCGGATGGTTTATTTTGGCTCTATGGGGCCCCCGCACTGTTTGGCCTCTGGGTGGTGGTGTTGGGTCTATGGACCAAACCAGCAAACTGTGGGGGCCCGGGAAAGGTGGGTAGGGTCATGAACCCTCCAGCAGCTGTTGGGGCCCCTGGGTGGTGGTGTTGGCTCTATGGGAAACCCCTTTAGCAGAGTGGGGCCCCCGGATGGTGGGGGTTTTTGGGTCTTAGGACCCCCCAGCAGCTTTCGGGCCCCTGGTGGTGGTGTTTTGCTCTATTGGGCCCTCCCCGCAGCTGTGGGGCCCCCTGGATGGTTTGGGGTTTTGGGTCAAAGGGCCCCCCAGCAGCTGTGGTTTCCCCCGGATGGTGGGGTTGGTCATGGGGCCCCCAGCCCCGCTGTGGAGCCCCCGGATGGTGGTGTTGGCTCTTTTGGACCCTCCCGCAGCTGTGGGGGCCCCGGATGTTGGTGTTGGCTCATGGGCTCTCCAGCAGCTGGGGGGGGCCCGGATGGTGGGGTAGGCTCTATGGGGCCCTCCCGCAGTGCTGGGCCTCTGGATGGTGGTGTTGGTCCCTTTTGGGCCCCTTTAGCGATGTGGGGGCCCGGATGGTGTATTTGGGTTATGGACCCCCCCAGCAGCTTTTTTGGGCCCCTGGGTGGGGGTGCCCGGCTTATGGCCATCCAGCAGCTGTGGGGCCCCCGGTGGTTGGGGTTGGCTCTATGGACCCTCCCCGGGAGCCTTTGGGGCCCCCGGATGGTGGTGTTTGGCTCTATGGGCCCTCCGCAGCTGGGGGGGCCCCTGGGGTGGTGGTGTTGGTCTATGGGCCCTCCCGCCGCTGTGGGGGCCCGTGGATGGGGGTGTTGGCTCTTGGACCCCCCAGCGCTGTTGGGGGCCCCGGGGTGTTTGGGGTTGGGTCTTGGAATCTCCCGCAGTTGTGCCCCCCCCCGGATGGTGGTGTTGGGTCTCTGGACCCTCCAGCAGCTGTGGGGGGCCCGGATGGTGGTGTTGGGTCTATGGCCCCCCAGCAACTGTGGGGCACCTGGATGGTGGTGTTTTGGGGTCTATGGGCCCTTCCCGCAGTGTGGGATGCTGTCGGCTCCCATTACCCGTGACAACCTTCCGGACCTTTTTGACCCCCTTTCCCAGCTGCTTTCTGTGCTGCACATTCCGATTATCGATATGAACGGTCATAAGAATGTGACTTGACTATGCAACTCCCTATATCAGTGAACCCACATATTAGCACTAGATAACAGAAAGCCCCAACTTGTTATTCCGTACAAAAAGGTACAATATTTGTGCACTTAAATGGTTCCTCAACCTTGGGGCCCCATTGCTGGCTCCTATGGCTTTGGTCATGCCTATGGTACTATAGCTATAGGCAATGATCTAAATTTTTTCTTGAAAAAGGAAAGTATTTTTATGACTCCATGAACAGGACAAGTTGCTACTTACTGCTACATTATATCTTTTTTTACATTTTTTATTTTGATGTTTTTGCCCATTTGTCGGCTGCTTACATTAAAAACTGTAACAAAGTGCAGCTGATTTTATCACCATCTTTTGTATCCATTGTATTCTGGGATCTTATTTTTCAGCCCTAAAGTGTAGTCTGGACATTGAGTGATACAATGATATCACAAAAAAAAGGCCATTATTACAGGTGTTCATTTTATCCCAATATCCATAGATAAATACCTGCTATAATGGCCATTATAAATGTATCCCGGATCTGTGCCAGGATCTGTAAAGAGCTGTAAACATGACAACCTGCGTCCTCTATTCTGTAAATTGTTCAGTAACATCCTCTTTTATTCTCTGCTTTTTTCTATGGACTGGATGGAGAGGCACTTAGTCATACATGAAGCTGATTCCAGCATCATTTAAATTTTAAGTGTTTTTCACCATTGTGAGCTCCTCATGTTTTGAAAGGAAATAAATGGGTGACAGTCAAATGAGCTATTTTCCGCCCGCCCGATCACTAGGACGGGAATGATGGTATTCTGAAAGATTGGAGATAAAATTTGGACTATTACATGTTTTTGCCTTTGACTTTGTTAAGAAAAAATACACATTTGGAAACTTTTTTTTTTTTTACATTTAAAGGGGTTGTCTCACTACAAGGATTGCTGCTTTTTATGTTAAAGATCTTGCAAAAACAAGTCACTTTGCAATATATGTCCATTAACAGTGTCCTACCAAATTCGTGAAAATCCCCTCTTGTATGGGGTTCATCAGCCCGCAGTGCTATAGTACAGACCCTTTTAAACTCTTTTGATAGGGGTCCAGTGCTGGTTGCTTAGCTACATACCTGTTCACTCTCTCAAATAGGCTCCAGCAAAGGTCAATACAGCTACAGACCTTTTATCTATCCCGATTGGCTTTCCAGCCCTGGTTGCTATAGCTACAGACCTGTTGATTTTCCCGATAGGCTGCCAGCCTGGTTGCTATAGCTACAGACCTGTTTGATCTCTCTGATAGGCTGCCAGTGCTGGTCGCTATAAATACAGATCTGTTTGATCTTCCTGAAAGGCGACAGTGCTGGTTGCTATAAACTACAGACCTGTTTGATCTCTCCAGATAGGCTGCCAGCGCTGGTTGCTATAGCTACAGACCTGTTTTTCTCCCCCTGATAAGGCTGCCAGCGCTGGTTGCTATAGCTACAGACCTGTTTGATCTCTCCTGATAGGCTGCCGCACTGGTGCTATAGCTACAGACCTGTTCAATCTCTCCTGATTTGGCTGCCAGCACTGTTGCTATAGCTACAGACCTGGCTTATACTGCATCTTAGTAGAAGCCAGTAAACACGGCCCTCAATTCAAAATGAAATCAAGAAAAAAGGACAGAGGAAAGAACAATCAATGTAGTGAGACAACCCCTTTAAGATAGATTTAAAAAATATTCTGGTCATTGATCCTACAGTATCTATATAGCTGAAAAGCAGTCAGGCAGCTCCTACTAAAACATCATAGAGGAGAAAGGGGTATTTTTTTAAGCTGGGCATCTCTTTTAAATTGAAAGAGTCAACCATGTAAGATAGCCCCTATAGGCATGACCATTTTATGACTAGGGATGAGCGATTATAATCGACAAAGTTGAAATCGGCATGAATTTTAAGCTGATCGGAAATTTCCGATCATGTGATATTTGAGGTGACAATCTGCAGATAATCTATTAAAATCGCGCCCTTTTTGGGGCTTCCTGTCATTTTGGCGGGCCCGCAAATCAGCTTAGAGATGGCAGAGGAGCTGGGGGTGCACTCATGACTGTGATGTTTGGTTGTCATTGGCTGAAAAATAAGATCTCATTTTGATGAAAAAGCATTTCTTTTCATATCACTTTCCGTGTCACACTAAGGGAACGTGTGCGCAGTCTCTCAATAAGCCACTCAAGGGCACGTTCTTTCTTATTCATACAGACAACTATCTTTTAGGGGGGAACATTAGAATATATAATTTGAGAATTTCGTTCTTATTTATTTGACAAGACTTTTAAAGGGCATTTTGCCTGTACACCGGGGAGGAGGGGGGGGGTGCGGGGTGGGGCGGGGAGACAGACAAACAGGCTTTGGAAAGGAGAGTGTATATTGTGCAGCCCAGACTCTGCTTTGAACCTGCATTGAAATGGCATTTTTTTTTACCACTTTTTGGCCAGCACCCCTCGCACCTGAGGTAAAATTGTTATTTTGTGCATCCCAGTTTTTTTCAAAGAGCCACCTTGTACTTAAATTTGGATACAGAAATTTTCTACTAACTGTTAGTGTATTTCATTGGTGCAAAAAAACCACCTTTTGTTATGTGTATAACTTTTAAATAGCTGTATTTCACTTTTGTGTAGCCAAGTTTTGTTCAAAGAGCCACCTTGTACTTAAATTTGGATACAGAAATTTTCTAGTAACTGTTGGTGTATTTAATTGGTGCAAAACCCACCTTTTGTTATCCGTATAACTTTTAAATTGCTGTATTTCACTTTGGTGCAGCCCAGTTTTGTTCAAAGACCACCTTGTACTTAAATTTGGATACAGAAATGTTCTAGTAACTGTTCTCGTGTGTCATTGCTGCAAAAAACGCAATTTCTCATCCGTGTAACTTTTGCATAGTTTTATTGCGCTCGTTGAATCTCAGTTTGGCGCAGATAGCGCACTTCTATGATAGTTGGTTGAAAACTATCAATTCCTAGTTCTACTGGGCATTTGTAATCCCTGGGACTGAAGAAGAACACTGTTGATTTTGTCTTACGGTTCTTCCACCAGACCGCATTTCACAGGTATTCGATAGAAACAATTCTGTTACAAATCCTAGTTGGCTGTAGGAAATTAGAGGGATTTAAGAAGAGCTGTGATTTGCCGTCTTTTAATAAGAGACTGTCAAAAACTCTTCCATATCTTTTTAAATTTTTATCTTTCTGAACATGGAGCGAAGTGCAGGTGGTAAGCGAGCAAAGAGGGGTGTAGGACATGGAGGTAGAGGTACGAGAGAAGGTGCTCCTTCCAGTGCTGGCGACAACACGCAAGCCAGCGGATCATCGGTTGCAGGACCGTCAGGCCTGTCATCGCTGGGTCAGGGCCCTGTGAATCTCAGTAACGAACAGCGTCACCAATCTGTCCTTCAGTGGTTAATGCAACCTGCATCTAGCAGTCTTACCTCCTCGTCCTCGCAGTCACGGCCACAAATGTCGTCATCATCATCGTCAGCATCCATCCAACATGAAGCATAGGCAGCCCAAATGTCAACTCGTGTACCCACCACTGTGGATAATCCATTTTCGAAGACCTCTTTGATGACAAAATGCGGTTGGTTCAGAAGGCACTTAAAAAGATCAAGAGGCCAAAGAGGATGATTTGTCTGCTTTGACGCCCAATCCTGATGCCATCAGAGGAGGAAAAGGAAGCCGATCAATCGCAAAATCCCGGGGCGGTTGGCAACGCCTTGCAGTCCCTGTTGCTTGTAGCCCGCAGCTTCTGGATGCAGAAAGTCAGGACGACAATCACCTGTGTTTATATGATGATGATGACGACATTCGGATCCAACTGATCTTTTCACCAGAATTTGCTTGCGAGCGCTTCATCACTGGACAAGGGGGAAGATGATGGGGTGTCAGTACGGGCCCTGCCTCAAAAAGGAGAGGCGGTCGCACAAGTCCGCTGGATTATTCCGCCCGCACGATCAGCAGAAACACTTCTCCTCTCTTATCGCCGTTGAAAAGGTCCAGGACCTCTCAAGCCTGGGCCTTCTTTGAGCAAGCCTCTGATTCACCCAGCGATGTTATATGCCGCCTTTGCCGTAAACGCATCAGAAGAGGGAAGAATCTTAGGTGTTTAAGCGAATTCATGAGTTGAAATGGATGGAACACTTGGCCAAAAAAAGGCCACACCGATCCCGGGCTTCCAACCACGTCACACCCTCTGTCTCCTCCTCCTCCTCCGCCACCAAACCAAGCGTTCCTCAGTGCCCATGTCTCCAAGAGTCATTATCAAGGATCAGCCTCTGCTTCAGTCCTCCACCTCGCCCGAGTACCACCACCACCACCAGAGCCCCCTCCTACCCCTTCTCCTTCCGCCATTTTGACCTGACTCCGTACAGGGGCCCCATTTAGCGCCAGCCTTCTGTCTACCGGGTTTGGGAACCCAAAAGAAACATTTTAAACCCCCAAACCATCCCAAAGCCAAAACCCTAAATTTTCCCGGAAATTGCCCAGGTTTTTTTGGCCCTTGGAAATTTTTGCCTTTCCGTTTTGGGGAAAACAGAGGGGTTTCCCGCCACGTAAAGGCCCTCCCCTTGCCCCCAATACCGGATGCCGAGCAGGAATTTCTTTTCCAAAAAAGCCGCCCCCCCCGGGCCCCGCCCCGTTTCATCTAAAATTTCAAGTGCTTTTGTCTGCTTTCTGTGTCCGGAAAAGGGGTCCACCCAAACCCCCGCCCCCTGGCCCAAAGTAAGAAACGGCCAAGGGCCCGCTATTTTCTCTTTTACCCATTTTTCCCGGGACTTTTTTTTTTTTGTGAGTCATGGAGATTTAAGGGTCATTTTTGGGGCCAGGACAGGCATTTGTCAAAAGTCCCCTTTTAACAAAAATGGGGGTTTCCCAAAAGGGCTCCCTTTTTCCGGCACTTTTTTTAATTTTGGGGTCAGACAGGTTTTAAATTTTCATACTGCGGGGCCAGGGCAGGGTAGTTTTAAAAGGCCATTTAAGTAAAATGATGGTTCAAATCATACTGCCTTCTGCACTTTTTAATTTGAGGGTGATGCAGGTTTAAGTTCAGGCGTGTGAGTACAAGACAGGGATAGTACATTGTCTTATTTTTTTTTCTGTGCTTTTTATAAGCCTAAGTGTGTTGGCCTAAGATGTAAGCACGATCCATTTGACTGTGTGATGTTATATTCCAGCTTCTCCAGCCTGTTGTTAAGAATTAAGGAGTCTTGTTTCCTCTCCCATAACTTTAATTGTCAACTGCGATTAATCTGTTATCGACTATCGGATATCGTCATGATAATTTCTGATATCGACTATCGAATCGATAACGATAGTCAACGTAATCGCTCATCACTATTTATGACATATGTATCTCAAAAGAGGTAACGCTCCTCACTAGGGAGTGTTACCATTTATGTGTGTGGAGACCAGAGGTAACGTTCCTCATTAGGGAGTGGTACCATGCAGGCCCGGACTGGCCATCAGGCAAACCGGCACTTGCCCGGCGGGCCCTGGGGTCTGGGCCGCAGGTGGCCTGCTCGGATCGCCCCCGAGGGGGCCTGGTGCTTACCGTACCTAGGACCCCTGTGCCAGGGGCCGAAGAGGCCCGCCCTTCGCTGCACGGCCCGGTCACTGACCCAACCATGCAGCCATCATGGCCGCCAGCCGCACGAGCGGTGCAGCAACATCCGAGGCGAACATCTGGATCTATAGATCCCGTCTGTTCAGCCCCAGAGGCCACGGGGCGAGAGCGCGCGGATGTGATTGACGTCATCGCGCGCCTGGTTCCGCGCCCGCACCCGTAGTGAGCTGCCGCTCCGACGACCTTGAGAATAAGGGAAAGACATCAGGTAAGTAAGTTTCGTTTATTATATTTTTAAACTACTTACTGCCCGCCTGGCATAAACGCCCCCTGGCCCTGCCTGGCGCAATATACCCCCTGGCCTTCCTGGCCCCTCTGTATACCCCCTGCCCCTGTAGACCCCCGTGGCCCTGCCTGGCGCTACATAACCCCTTGGCCCTGCTGGCGCTATATACCCCCCTGCCTGCCTGGCCCTCTATAGCCCCACCCCCCTGGCCCTGCTGAGTCCCTCTTATATCCCTCTGCCCTGCCTTGCCCTCTGTAGAACTAAGAAATCCTAAATAGTTATATAAAAAATAGAGTAAAGTAAAAAACTATATAACAATAAAAACACATACAAAGAAAGTAATAAAAGAAAGAAAAAGTATAAAAAAAAAAAAAAAAAAAAAAAAAACAATTAGAAAAAAAAAACAAAAAATAAAAAACACACCAAACCACAAACATCCCACCACACCTCATCCCACCATTCTCCACCCCACTAGCCCCGAAACCCTCAACCCCACCTCATATACACACAACACCCACCCCCTTAAAAAAAGCCAACACCTAACACACCCCGACAACCCCACACCTCAACCCTCCACCTAGCCCCGCCACGACACACAATAAACAAAAACAGATCACACCCATTAAACAGCAACCCACCCCACCCATCCAAACCAAACCACCTACCCTTCCCCCCGCCCCACCCTAACACAAAACCCACCCCCACCATTTGCACCCCCCACCGTCAACCAGCCACACCCCCCAACCCCCCCCCCCCCCACCGCCAGCACCCACCAACACCTCCCACAAACCACCCACCCGCCATAAAGTTCCCGAAATGCTAACATGCATAACAAACCTATTATAACCCATCCTATATTCTTCCCACAACCAACACACAATATCAACCCCTCAGCCCCCAATAGAACAAGACCCCAAACCTCTAAAATACATACACCCATATCACTAATTACACAACATAAACAAATACATACCAACTACCATAATAACCCCACCCACTTAAACAACCAACAAAATTAACAAACATATCAATAACAAACACCACCTCACCGAATCTAGAACAACAAATACAGCAAAAATTCAAAAAAGAATCAACCCATAACAATTAATACCCACAAACTATCAACCCCCCCCCACCACCCCTAAACATCAAATACTACAAACATTATTTCAAAAACAAATTAAAACCACACCAATCCACAATCACTCCACACATTATCTAATATCTATATTTACCTAAATTATCCATCATTGATACTGCTTACATAATTCTATTTGCTATTTCTCTTTAATGAGCAATCATTTTCTCCCCAAAGTCTCCCTTTGTCCACAAAAAATATTCTGTTCTTTCAAATCCTTTAACATTTACACTATATCCCTCTTCTACTCTACTCTATACTCATCTTTATTATAAGTCATATCAACATAACACTCACTAACCAATCCACTTTCCTCTAACATCCACACCCACCAACTACAAAAACTACCACCTCTTTCTAAAAAATCATCTTCTGTATACCCGCCACTCATCTTCTTGATTCACCAACTTCGGCCCTCTGTATACCCCCCTGGCCCGCCTGGCGCGTATAATACCCCCTGGAACCTGCCTGGCCCCCGTATAATCCCCCCAGTCCCTGCCTGCCCTCTGTAAACCCCCCCTGCGCCTGCCTGGCCCTCTCTATACCCCCCCCGCCCTGCTGGCCCCAGTAACCCACCTGGGCCCTGCCTGGCCCTCTGTATACCCCCCAGCCCCTAACCTGGCCCCTCTTATACCCCCCTGGCCCTGCCTTGCCCTCTCTATAACCCCCCTGGCCCTGCCTGCCCATCCTTTATACCCCCCTGGACCTGCCTGGCCTCTCCTCTCTATACCCCCCGGTTCCTGCCATTCGCTATAGACTTTGCCCCTGACCTGCTAAAGACTGCCCCGAGCCCTACCTAACATAATGCCCAGCCTGTCCTATAGACTTTGCACCTGCCACCTATATAATTCCCTTGCCTGGCTATAGACTGCCCCTGCCTACCTATATGATGCCCTGCCAGGCTATAGACTGCCCCGCTGGCCCTACTACTGGGCCCTGACTGCTAAATACATGCCCCTGTGCCCTACAGGCTGATTACTGGTACAGCTACCAGCTAACCTGGCTATTAACTGGGTAGGCCTGTCCTACCTACCAAATTTAATGGAGTAAAGGCCCCTTTTTTACCCTACTAATACGGTCACTCATTTTTTTATCTACATTTTTTTAATATCCAAATTTTTCGTGTCTAACATACGCTGATTGGTATTGATCAGAAAGTGCTGTAAGAAGAGGAGTCTAAGATAATTATGTGTGAAAAATACTACAGGGACGATTAGTGGCCACTAGGAAGAAGACACAGCATTTCTGAAGTAAATGGACGTGAACGACTCATCACAGAAGATTCATGAGTTTGGGCGAGAAGAAGAAAAGGAAAGAGAACAACTCCCATCAGCTGATGTCTCCTGTGAGTCCCTGCAGACATGGTAAGTTTACTTTTCCTGAGTTGAGGTCAGTGCTGTATTCATTTTATGGTGTACCTGACTACTGGGGATGTTATTGGTTGGTAGTATGTATGGGCTATATTGTAGTGTCAGTGTGGGCTTGCCCGAGAGTGAAAACAATGCACACCTGACTCGTGATGAGGGTTTCCTCTGCACCACTGCTTTTCTTGCTTGATGTATGGAGCTCTCCAAAACAACGGTAAGCGGTTTGGTGCATTTTTTGATGCGTTTTTTTTTTTTTTTTTTGTGCAGAAATTTCCAGGCATTAACTGCTCCTGCCTTTCTGCAACAAAAACGCACCAAACACAGAAATGCACCAAAAACGCTCATTGTGAAAGCACTTCATGGTGTATTTATTTTATAAGTGCGAGGTGCGAGAACAAGGGGAATTTTGTAAGTGGTTCATTGTATGTGGCTGTGGGGGCTTTGTGCCAGGGCTGATTTTTATTCCCAGTCCGGCCCTGGTACCATGTATGTGTTTGGAGACCATTTCGGTGGAGCGACTAATGTTGTCTAAGTCTCCACACACCTAAATTGTGCCTCTCGCTAATGAGGAGCGTTACCTCTTTTGACCTAGCCCTACAGCCACTCACCTAGCCATCCAGATTCTACTCTGTATGGATGAGGAGCAACACCCCGTATACTGGTTGGCATTAATCCCATTCACAATGGAAGACCCAGCTGTGAATTGAGGAAGGTTACATGAACTAGATGGTGCTACAAGAGTCATAACTCATTTTCTACGAGCCCTTTGGAATATATAGAGGAGGAGGCTCATACAGGGCCGCCACCAGGTCAGTATTGCCAATACTCTTGTTAGGATCCCTAATCAATTTTTTTTTAATGGGGCCCACTATCATAGTGCAAGATATGAATTGGTAATAGATGGCGGACCCCAACATTTCAAGTGTATTGGGCACTGAAATAACTCATGGTAGCCTCAATCTCATATTCAGGACCGCATTCTTTTAGCCAAAGTGCAAAGAGGACCTGGCAATTTCCATTGATCACACACTTCCAGCAAATGACATCTCATTGATAAGCTGATTATTGGGAATACTGTCAGACAGGAAGAGTTTGTCTAAAATGGAGAACTCCTTTAAAGGGATTTTTCTCACAACAGATGCTAGCCATTTATGTTAAAGACTTGCCAAAACAAGTCTCTTTTGCATATGTGTCCATTACAGTGTCCAACCTATTCCTAGATCTCCCCCTCTTGTATGGGCCTGCATCAGCACACAGGTCCGCTATATGCTACAGACCTGTTCAACTCTATCCTGATAGGCTCAGCACTTGTGCTATAGCTACAGACCTGTTTCGAATCTCTCCATGATACTGACCAGCAATGTTGCTGTAGCTACAGACTTAAAGAAAGGCGAGCATAGAGTAAATAAATGATAATGACGTCGTGGTGCCGTACCTAAGGCCTGTTAATTATGATGCAATGTGCGGCGCATGGACTGAGTCCCGACAACTCGACCCATGCGATCTTAGCCATGCCCACTATAACAGTTGGACCATGGCCCCACAATATAGGGCCCCAGGGGGGTAATGTCTTGACCCAGGAAACACAACCATACCCATAATCCCATGGTTGGCTTTTGCTATTTTACTGTGTCCATAAACATTGTCCAACCTATTCCCAAGGGAAAACCCCTCTGTCATGGTCTCATCAGCACCTCATTCCAGCTATAGCAACAGACCTGTTTGATCTCTCCTGATAGGCTGAGCCGAGCACTGTGTTGTGCTAAAGCTACTGACCATGTTTGATCACTCCTGAGATCTCCATCACTGGTTTGCTATAGCTACAGACCTGGCTTCTACTGCACCTATTAAAGGCCATTAAACACGCCCTGAAATTTCAAACTGAAACCAAGAAAACAGCGACATGTGTGTAATGATGAATCAATGTAGTGAGACAACCCCTTTAAGCATTTTGTGATAACAGAAGCCATGCCACCTTAAATTATCTAGTCCAAAAATCGACACATAACTCAAAAAAAATTTTTTTTTTTTTTTAATCAACTTTCTTTGTTTCTTCCTTTTTCCTACTAAAGATTTTTTTTTGTTTTATTTTAGGAAACTGTCTCCTTCTGCCACAAGAATCCGTAATTGGACCCCGAGGATTTAGCTTGCTATACGGAGGCCATGTTGCATTTTTCTTAAGGATTCAGCAAAATTAAACTTAAATAATAAATACTCCTTCAACCTGAGGATTTCTAATCCGAACTTCAAACGCGCGATCATCTCAAGGCCATAGATGGAGAGAAGCCCCTTTGTTCCGTCAACGTCTCTCATTGCTCAATGACCGCTCTTCTTCCTCTCTCCGCTCCGAGCCTTCCCTGTATCTCTTCCCTTCCCCCTTCCCATGTGGGATTGTTCTTCTAGTAAATCAGAAGATTACGACGCCAGTAAACTTGGAGGTGAAAACCAGAAGGCATCACTTAAAAATTCACGACAGCAAATCAAATAGAATATGCGGAATAGAATTTCCCAGGCAGTCGTACTTGGGCAACTATTCTTACACTTGTGTCATAATTTAAGGCATGTTTTATGGCCAGATACAAGTATATGAGTTTTGTATGGGAATGATGAAGTGATAAGATGGATAATGTGATAGACGGAGGAGAAGAAGCAAACAAAAATGTGACAATGGGTTGTAGAAATACACAATGTTTTCCAAAGCTCTGGGAAATTAGGTTGACGGTGGCTCTTGGACCATACACTATGACTTATAGGACATTGGGATTTAGCAAAACAGATACAGCTATCGATGCCAGACAACCACAGACTCTGACAAAGGAACATCGGGTTACCAGGTCGGTCACAATATCTGGACCTACAAGCCAGACATGTTTCAGAATTACGAGGGCGGTGCTTGCAGATGTCCTCCCCATTCATTTCTGAAAGATTCCAATACAGCTGAGGACTGCGTTTGCGGTTTTGGATCTCTGGAAGTCAGCCATATAAATAATTGGAGACAGCCGCCACTCGCACTCCTCATGTCTCACTCCTAAACCAATTGCCCCTAAAACTCCCTCGTATATATGTATGAGAGGACACTCCCACAAGCAAATAGATTAGACAAAAAAAAGGAAAAATTAGTCCTTATCTCAATAAAAAGAATTACAAAATATTGATTTATTAACAATACACTATATAAAACAAAAACACAAAAATCACAAATCAAAATAACAAAAAACATACAAAGAGGGAAAACCCATAAAAAAAGTGACCCAGCGATAGTAGATATATACAATTACATAATCTAAATATACTATACAGCAATAATATAGCTAATATAAGCACACAAAAAAGCGCAAGTATATAAACAGGCCAAAATAGTAGATATGGCAAAGTAGTATATACACCTAAACAGCCAAAGGCTATCGGCTATAGTTCATACTAAAATAGGAGGCTACTATGTATAATAATATTATAAACCTGTATAACTCGTTAACAAAAAGTTATACACACAATAAAGAAAATTATAGGAGCCAGTAAGTAGATATATATATATATATACCAACTAAATAGTAAATGGAATCCATAAATAAATAATAGGACATTACTCGATCATAAAAAGTATTACAATGGTGTCCGCTGAGGTCCCGTCCCGACGCGTTTCGCCAACAGGCTTCTTCAGCCAACACAGTCTATGAGCTGACCTATTATCCAAAGTTCCTTTGTGGTAACACCCCTTTAATTGTCAAAGATTCTGTGTGTCTCTGGGATACAACAAAACAGATAAAGGCATCAGTGACAGAAACCCACAGACTCTGACAATTAAAGGGGTGCTCCCATGAAGGAACATCCAGTAACAGGTCACAGCTAGCTATGAGACGACCATGTTACCGAATGAGGAGGAAGGTGCTTGCCAATGTCCTCCCCATTAATTTTTATAGGAGTTCTGAATATAGCCGGGGGAGTGTGCTTGGTTTTCTCTGAAGTCCCATAGAAATAAAAGGGGAGGACAGCTGCAAGCTCCGCACTCCTCATTCCGTAACACGGTCGGCTAGCTGTGAGTCAATCTATTACCCAATATTCCTTCATGGGAACACCCCTATAATTGTCAAAGAGTCTGTTTGTCTCTAGGATACAACAAAACGTGACAGAATCCACAGCCTCTTTGTCAATTAAAGAGGTGCTCCCACGAAGGAACACCCAGTAACAGGTTGACTCACAGCTAGCTATGGGACACCTGTGTTACATATTGAGGAAGGTGGCGCTTGCGGATGTCCTCCCCATTCATTTCTATGGGAGTTCTGAATATAGCTGAGTGAGTGTGCTTGGCTATCTCCGGAACTCCCATAGAAATGAATGGGGAGTACTGTTCCTCATTATGTAACATGGTCGGCTCATAGCTAATTATGATCTGAACTATTACCCAATGTTTCTTTGTGGAAACACCTCTTAGGGCTTGTTCGCACGGCGTTTTGGATCCTTTTTATGGATCCGTTTTTCGCACTTGAAAAGCGCATCCGGAAAGCGGATCCGCAAAACGCAGCATTGGATACTTTATTTGGATCCGTTTTCACTGCTTTTTCACCTGCGTTTTACGCATCCGCTTTCTGGATGCGTATTTCAGGAGGACGGGGAAGAGTCTCTCTCTCATTGTCTGCGTCTGCCCCCGGCTTCCATTCATTGTCTCTGCCTGCCCCCGGCTCCCATTCATTGTCTCTGCCTGCCCCTGGCTCCCATTCATTGTCTCTGCCTGGCCCCGGCTTCCCATTCATTTGTCTCTGCCTGCCCCCGGCTCCCATTCATTTCGTCTCTGCCTGCCCCCGGCTCCCATTCATTGTCTTTTGTCTTTGCCCCCGCTCCCATTCATTGTCTCTGTCTGCCCCGGCTCCCATTCATTGTCTGTGTCTGGCCCCGGCTCCCATTCATTGTCTCTGTCTCCCCGCTCCCTCCCATTCATTGTATCTGCTGCCTGCCCCCGGCTCCCATTCATTGTCTCTGCCTGCCCCCGGCTCCATCACCACTGTCACCGCAGCCCGCTCACCTCCTCCACTTGTCACCCGCCGCCGGCCCCACACCTCGCGCCTCGCCCCCGTCGCCGCAACCACCTCCGTACGCCGCGCCCCGGCATCCCTGCGCCGCCGCCCGCCACCTGTGCCCGCTCCCAGCTGCCTGCCCCGCCACCTCTTCCGGCGATCCCCGTTCTCCCAGCCCTCCCAGCGCCCCCTTTTCGCGGTCCGCTTTCGGATCAAAAGCGCGCTGTTACGTGCCGGAGTAATGTGGGAGCGCTTTTGACAGGTGCCAAAAGCGGACTCCATTATCTCCTTTTGGCTTTCACTTGCGTAAAACGCAATAAGAATTGACATGTCAATTCTTAAAGCGGATGCGAAAAGCGCAGGAGAGCCCTCAAAAGCGCATCAGCGATCTCCCGTGGGAACAGCGATGCGCTTTTGCCATTCAACTCAATGTTAATCACACTGACAATTGTTACATCCGTTTTGCGGATCCGTAAAACGGATCCGTAAAACGGATCACAAAAACGCCGTGTGAACAAGCCCTTAGGTGTCAGAGAGTCTGTGGGTGTCTGTCATTGATACCTTTATATGTTTTGCTGGAACTCAGACACCTACAGACATTGACAATTAAAGAGGTGTTTCCACAAAGAAACATTGGGTAACAGTTCAGCTCATAGTTAGTTATGACACGACCGTGTTACAGCATGAGGAAGGAGGCCCCTGTGGATGTCATTCCCATTCATTTCTATGGTAGTTCTGGAGAAAGTCAAGCACACTCACTCAGCTATATTCAGAACTCCCAAAGGAATGAATGGGGAGGAAATCTGCAAGCGCCGTCTTCCTGATTCCGTAACACGGTCGGCTCATAGTTAACTATGATCTGAACTGTTACCCAATGTTTCTTTGTGGAAACACCTCTTAGGTGTCAGAGAGTCTGTGGATGTCTGCCATTGATACCTTTATCTGTTTTGCTGTATCCCAGACACCCACAAACATTGACAATTAAAGAGGTTTTCCCACAAAGAAACATTGGGTAACAGGTTGGTTCATAGGTTGTTATGAGACATCCGTGTTATAGCGTGAAGAAGGCAGTAACATTCATTTCTATGGGAGTTACAGAGATAGCCAAGCACATCCACTCAGTTATTGCAGGAACTCCCATAGGAATGAATGGGGAGGACATCCGCAAGGGCCGTCCTTCACATTCTGTAACACTTTTGGCTTGTAGCTTGCTATAAGCCAAGCTGTTACCCAATATTCCTTCGTGGAAACACCTCTTTTATCATCAAAGAGTCTGTGGGTGTCTGGGATACAGCATAACAGATACAGGTATCTGTTAAGGAACATCGGGTCACAGGTTGGCTCATAGCTCCTTACAGGATGAGGAGGCGGCACTTGCAGGTGTCCTCCCCATTCATTTCTATGGGAGTTCCGAATATAGCTGAGTGAGTGTGCTTGGCTATCTCCGGAACTCCCATAGAAATGAATGGGGAGTACTGTTCCGCCCTCCTCATTCTGTAACACGGTCGGCTCACAGCTAATTCTGAGCCGACCTTTTACTGAATGTTCCTTCGTGGGAACTCTTCTTTAACTGGAATCTTATACACTAGGGGTGACATGTATGTACGGGGCTTTGCCAGTATTTTGGTGTCCTTTCAGCCCAAAAACGGGTGCAGCCCTGTTCTCTAGATGTATGAGTAGGCGCACTCCAAAATTAGATGCATTATCAGGCACCCGCGGCACTTTGTAATGTGCCTGAGAACGGGGGGTCGTTCTGGAGATGTCGCACCACATCTGTATAATTCTACACATTTATGACTGTTTGACCCCAAAACTAAGCGCATCACTGCTGGAACATCCAGACCAAGTAGTTTACCTGAGCCTAAGTTGTCGTAGTGGAGCTAGAAAGCTCCAAATCTATGACCCTCAGTAGAAGAGGTCCATACATTCTGGCGCATTCTACACTGCTTTAAAGCTATTTTGGCTCACATGGTTCAAGCCACTTGGGCTAAATACCTCTCAGGTTTAACATGAGGATTCTTCAGCGCCCATTCTGGTATCCGGTGCGGTAAGATCGGCGTCACACTAGATAATTTTGCTGCCTTCATCCAAGTGGCATTTGATGATTAGACTTTATCACAATCTATAAAAGGCCCCTTTGATCCTCGCCAGTTACCATATACCATCCTAATGCCTTATTACATATTGCCAGCTTATATCATTTATCGAGATAATTATATATGAGGGATTGACACTTGTTAGGAAAATAAAATAGGGTTAACCAAGGTCACATAATAGGGTGAAGTTCCGTAAAGGGTTACTCTGTGGTTGGGCAATTTAGGTGAGTTCAGACCCTTTTGGGCCAAGTCACTCCCCATACGCAAGGGCGTAACTATAGTCATAGCAGCTTTGGGGCCCAGAGGTTGAGGGAGTCCTTCTCATGTACAAGAACATTGCTCCTTTTTGTAGGGAACAAAGTAGTTGGTGTATTTCTGCTATCTAGCATTAGTATTTAGGTTCCCTGATACAGGCAGTCCCCAACTTACACAGTTCCGACTTACATCTGTCCCCTAATTACAAACAGAGGCTTATGGGGCATGCTGGCGCTTGGAGTTCCATGTTCCACAGCAGATAGTAGCTGTAGAGTGACAAGTTCCAGCAGGCCACAGCAGCACAGGAGGTGAAAATGAGGTTAAATCTTCTTAACACGGACACAGTCAGCATAGCAAATGTAAAAACCCTTCCCTGCACTATCCAAAACTAAAAAAAATGGAGTTACATGTAATAAATATACCTGTTTTGATTTAGATACAAATTCAACTTAAGAACAAACCTATAGTCCCTATCCCATTCGTAACCCGGGGACTGCCTGTATATGGTTGTACTATTTATACCTTTAATTATTGCTACTTATATTGTTGTTTCAGGCTTCTTTCATTAGGCGGTAGGGCCATTTTGCTATGGGGCCCTAGGAATTCTAGGCCTATCTTAGGGCCCCTGCCCATACGTTTATCTTGGACCTCCTCCTGGAAAATTGTCTTCTACACCCATTGGGGTTTTTATGCCTTGTAGCTTATTCTTATTGTTATATCTATTTTGTTTGGCATGTGGTGTGGTGTAAAAAATACTAAATTAAGGTTATTTCTTATTATATTTGTCACTCCTGGTGTATAAGTTAAAGGACATTAGGGTCAAGTGTCCACAGGTCATCAGGGCCATAGCTATAGTAGGGGTTGAAGATGCAATTGTACCTTTGCCCATTGACCCCTTTGAGTGGCCTATGATCGTTGCGTAACCAATTCATAGAATTGGGCCCAGAAGAATTAAGTGGTTGGATCTTTTTAGTTCATTACATGTATGAGATCCAACTAGGGACTGAATTACAAGACGGCTACCATCTGTTAGAGACATTGACAGGTTTAGTTGCTATGGTTCCTGAGCCTTGAGAGAACTAAAGATCTCTTAGGCAATTTTTGTTTTCTTGAGATGGTAACTCTTGTCCTCTGAGGTTCCTCTTGGAAAATTTGACATTTTCTTGAAACTGTTACATAAATTTTAAACCTTCAGGCAAGCTGATATTTCGAAAGAGATCCCCTTTAACATTAAATACACTCTGTGATGGGTCAAGTAGAATATATACCCTGAACAGCTTTAACATGAAAACCAATGACAAAGGAAGGGAATAACACTGATAATCGTGTTGTCAGTGCCATGGGATATATTACAACGCAAAGAAGCAGTCAGTTCTTGAAGTTGATTCGTCGGAAGCAAGCACATTGGGCAATTGTAAGGATTTGAGAGAATCTGAGAAGGAAAAATTGTGATGGTTAGATGACTGGGTCCGAGCATCTCTGAAACGGCAGGTCTTTTGGGGGTGGTTCCAGGGCTGGGACAAGGTATTCTGGTGCCCTAGGCAAACAAGGCATAAAGTGCCCCCCAAATGGAAAATTCCGCCCACTTCATGCCTCCTTGCGCCCCCTTTTCTGCCTGGGATGAAGTGGCGCCCTAGGCGCTCTCCTACCTTGGCCTACCCATTGTCCCGGCCCTGGGTGGTGCTGATGTGTAGTGGTTAGTACCTACCAAAAGTGGTCTAAGGAAGGACAATAGGTGAATCAGCCACAAGTGCACCCAAGGCTTATTGATGCATGTGGGGAATGAAGGCTAACCCGTCTTGTCCGATCTCACAGAAGAGCTACTGGAGCACAAATGGCTGAGAAAGTTCCATTTGGCTATGGTAGAAAGCTGTGACACAGGGCATCATATCTTGTTGTGTATGGGGCGCTGAAGCTACAGAGTGGTTAGAGTGCCAATGCTGCCACCACTAAATTCTGTATGTATCTGCAAAGCACACCTCCACTGGCCCTTCTGACCCCTAGTCCCCTACTTTCCATAGACTTTACTCACATCTTATTGCTATGAGGTCCTGAAGCCGCAGAGTGGTTAGAGTGCCAATGCTGACTCCCGTCCACCACTAAATTCTGTATGTATCTGCCTAGCACACCTTCGCTGGCCCTAGTGACCCTTAGGCCACAGTACTTTCTATAGACTTTACTCACATCTCATTGCTATGAGGCCCTGAAGCCGCAGAGTGGTTAGAGTGCCAATGCTGACTCCAGTACACCACTAAATTCTGTAGATATCTGCCTAGCACACCTCCATGGACCCTTCTGACCCCTAGTCCACTACTTTCCATAGACTTTACTCACATCTTATTGCTGCTGCAAGCATGCAAGTGCCCACATCTTCCAATATTCTTGGAAGCCTGCTAATAGATCCCACTTCTCGGCCCTGCGTCTATCTGATATTGATAACATATCCTATCGATATGTCATCAATGTTTGTGATGGGACAACCCTTTTAAAGGGGTTTTCTCATTTAATGATTAGTTTTCAACATGTATGGAAAGGTAAATGAAGACTTTTACTTAATACATTGCTCTTTTGATTGCCCTGGTCAGAAGATAAGAGAGATTGTATCTGCTCTGAGTACACACAAGTGCCTCTAGGTTACCATGCATATCTTCCTTCCTGATGAGACAGAGGTGCACTTCCACTTCCAGGTGCACTTTACACTGATTAAATGCACCTAAAAACTCCCACCGCGGCGCCAATTTTCTGACATGTTGCCCTTTATCTCTAACAACAGTAGATTGTTTTCTTTTAAAGTGGTTGTCTCGCTACAATGATTGGGTTTTAATTAAAAGATCATTAAATAACAAGCAGCTTTGCAATATATGTTCATTACAAATGTCCTACTGATTTTGAGTTATCCCTGTTAGTAGTAGTGCATCAGCTCCTGAAATCACTATAGCCACAGACCTGTTGATCTTTAACTCACTGGCTGTCAGGGCTGGTGACTCATCAGCCTATGAATACAGGTAGGAGCACAGAGCCCCTCCGCACAGTATGCTTCTGTAGTGGAGGGAGGGGGAGGGCTCTACTCCCCGTGTGTAGCTGTGCTGCCTGGATTAACCCTGTGTGTGCCTGCTCCCTCCTGCTCTCTACACAGATTGAAGTTAGCAGAGATGAGGCTGATCTATGGTCAGTAGGATGTGACAGCAGTGAAGTGTGTTACTATAATCATGATGTGTCTGTGGAGCTATGACTATACTAATAGAACAGATCAGTGTGTAATGTGAAGGGTTCATGCTCTGCTGTACTAGTTACACATTGTGATTATAGTAACTCACTTCACAGCTGCCCTGTGTCTGTTCTGACAGGATTTGTTTGTTGTTTCTGGAGATGTGGAGATTTGTATGCTAAGCAGGGGGTATAGGAACACTTGCATCCCCCCTGCTCTGCTATTAGAATACACAGTTTCACAGACCTCTCCACACTCATAGATCAGCCCTCTCCTGTCTCCTGTCTCCGTGGAGCTGACAGTGCAGCTGATCTAGCAGCCTGCAACAGACCTAGGCAGGCACACACAGGGTTAACTCTGGCAGCAAACCCCCTCAGCCTCCCCCTGCTGTATAGAAGTTATGGAGGAGAGCTGTCTGTGTGCTGAGGGGAGGGTGGAAGAGGGAGGAGAAGAGGCAGACAAGAAGCACGCCTCTGAATTCAAAAATCCTTTGCTGCCAGAAGCATTGAAGTAGGCTGAAAGCTCGTAATGACACAACTCCTTTAATAAGCACTTGTTTTAACTCCTTGACGCTCTGTTTACTACAGATTTGTTAGCTTACTACAGATGAAATCTCCTGCACTTATGTTAATCATTGCTATAGAACCACCTACAGCCAAAACCGGGCCCTTATGCTAAACGGCCTGTGGCTCGGAAAACAGGGAAAAAAACCCTCTTTAAGGTTTCCATTTCCAGTAGGTGGCAAACAGCAAACGATATCTCCCCTTTTCTGAAATAGAAATCTCCACATATATTGAGGCTTGGACTGGGCCACAAGGGAGTAGGGGAAACCCCCGGGGGGGCCCCTTGAGCTTTGAAACCCTGGAGTTGTTTTTTTAAACTGCTATGGAAACCTCAGAGAGGCAAAAAAGCAAGAAAAAGGGGGAAAAAAAGAAAGGGGCAATATAGGATGCAAGTACAGCATTTCAGTACTGGGGGTGGGCACCTAAATAAAGTCCAGGGGGGGGGCCCCTAAAAACACTCCACCTGTTGGCCCGGGCCCCCAGTCCAACACTACAAAATTTTTAACAAAAAAATGATCACAAGAAGGGATCTGGGAGCTGCTCTACTCTTCATCAGTAATGTTCAGAAATTCGTGTCCTATAATAATAGACCGGCCCTTCCACAAAAAGAAGCTCCAAACGATTTCAAAAGGGGTAATTCTTTAGAATCAAAGGCCCTTTCACTAAATACACACATATTTTTTAAGAAAATTTGCCCCCCTTACGTGGAACATCCGCACGGGCTACCTAACTAATTTCTAATCAATGTCATTTTTCCAAAAAAAGACAAAGTTATATGTTAGTTCCCAAAATTTCATTCAGCTTAAAAAATATCCTTAAAGTCTTTATCACTTCTTTTATTTAAATTGTAAATATTGTGGACTAAAAAGTAGTTTCTATTGAAAATGTTTGCATTTTTTCGTTTTCAGTTTCATAATTCAATACAACAGCAAGCTGCTCAGGGGGCCATTCGCTCTTTCGCCCCTTGTGGCTTTTCTTAAAAACCCTTCTCCCCTTCCTAAAAACTAGGGTTTTTAAAAAAACTGCGGCCCCCCAGTTGGGAAACTACAAAACTCATCATGCCCACTTTTTTAAGACTATAAAAGCATGATGGGGTTGTATTTTTCCCAACAGCTGGAGGGCCGCAGTTTGAAGACCCCTTAAAAACGTTCTCTAAGCAATTTTCGTTTTCAAACAACGTTTAAAAATGGGGTTTTCACTAGGGCTTGGTAACTGGAAAGCAAGCAATTTTGATATATTGCTTTGACATTTTTCTTTTTTTGTAATATGTACAAGCTGCAGAAGCCCAAAAAACAACAATTTTTTTTAAGTATCCAGCTTAATCCAGAACATTTTTTGTTGTTGACACATTCGTTTTTTCCTCCCCACCTTTTATTTTTCCAAAACGCTGGGGCAGAGTGGCATGTTCTGCCCAAAGGGGGTTTTTCGGCCGGAATCTGCAAGAAGCACCACCAAGGTCCTGGCCTTGGTGGGGATGGGGAATCAACCATTTGTTTTCCCCAGTAACGGTTGGCAGCGGTTTGTAGTGCGTTTGGCTGTTCTGGTTGGTTTTTTTCGGGGAAACAAGGGTTTTGGGGGGGGTTTTTACCCCCGTTTACGGGGCCAGTTTTTGGGGGCCGGTCCCGGGGACCCTAAAAAAGACCGGGCTGCGGGGTTTTCGGCTGTGGGTCTCTCCCGGGAATTGGAGCACAGAGTTTGAGGGAGACACGGGCCCCCAGAGGTTTGGGGGGGAGGGCCTTTTTTACATTTGGGACGTCCGAGGTGCTTTGGTGTACTGACGTTAGGTCCAGACCACCAAAATATAACATTGTGTTTATCAGTGTCCTGAGGGCCCCTTGGGTTTTTTTTTTGTTTTTTTTTTTCCTGTCCCCTTCAAAAAGGCAGCTTTAAAAAATGAACCCTTTTTTCCGGGCCAATACCTTTAAACCAAATGGCATCCAAAAGGGGGTAATACCCCCAGGAGGGGCCCCAGGAGGGCGTCCAGATGAGAGAGAGCGTCAACTCTAACATAGAACCTTTTTAACTTTTGGGAAAAAGATTACTTTCAGTGGTAAAAAAACAGATAGGCTCGCAAAAAGGTGCCCCTTTAAATTAAATTAAAATTTCCAGTACAAAATAATCAATGTTTCGACCTTTTTCCCAAAGGGTCTTTCTCAAGCATTGCGGGGAAAACGCAAAAAAAAAAGTCTTATTGGGGCAAAATTTGAAAAAAAAAAAACTTATTTTTCCCCATGTTTTTGGTTTTTTTTTTTTACAATTTTTCCCTCTTTGTTAAAAAATTTGAGGTTTTCTCTGTATTCTCATTGATACAAACCCTAAATTTCCAAACATTTAGGGTTTGTTTATTTTTACAGTGTTTAAAAAAAAAAAATTAAAAAACATTTTTTATTTTTTGAAATTTGGGCGCCCAGTTCACTTTTCGCCCAATTTTAACTTTGTCCATCCCCCCTATGGACCTAAATGGAGGGGGGAAATTTTTTGGGGGGCTGAAGTGCAATTTTATTGGGAAAACCGGGGGGATAGAGCGACTTTTGTGATCACTTTTATTACAATTTTGGGGGACCTGATACGCCCAAAAAAAAAGGCAAAATTTTTGGGTGTTGGTTTTTTTTTCTTCTATGGTTTCACACACGGGGAAAATTTTATTTTTATTTTAACCCCCTTAAAAAGAAAAAAAAAAACGCCAAAAAGGTAGTTAATGACCAGGAAATTTTTTTCTTTTTTTGCCCCTTTTCTTTCAACAGTTGTAACTTTTTATTTTTTATGAGCAGCTAATAGGCCTCATTTTTTTTGAAAACAAGTTGTATTTTAGGGGGGGAATAGTTTAAGTTCATTATAAATAATTGCAGTTTTTTTTTTTATTTTTAAAAAAAATTTTGGGTTTTTTTTTTATTTTATTTTTTACACCATTAAATTTCAATTTTAATAATTTTTAAAATTTTTAATTCTACGGTTTTTTTGGGGTCCGTGTGAAAAAAAAGTGTGGGGTTTTTTGTGGTGTAATTTATGCACAATTTTTTTTTTTTAAAATTTATTTTTATTTATTATTTATTTTTTTTACACTTTTTTTTACACTTTTTAGTTTTTTTTATTTTTTTTTTTTACTCCCATGAAGGAGAACTTTTTTTAAAAAATTTTTTTTAAATTTTTTTTTTCCAAGAAGTATTACAATTCAAATATGATAATAAAATTTTTTTTTTTTTTTCTTTTTTTTTTTTTGGTTTCTCGGAACTTCCAAATGAAAATTTTAACTTTCTAATCTGACACAGGCAGTGATTAGGACAGCACACATGCGCCCGGGGTCACTGGCTTTTAACAAGCCCCAGGGGCCACTCTAGGTCCCCCATAGTACTGTGCAGCTTTTTTCCCCCGGGCTCTGTCCCGGTCACCGGGTGTTCCGATCCCCGGGGACAGAGCGGGGGAAACCCTTTTTTTTGCACCCCGCAATCAAAGGGGTTAAAGCATCTTTTGCGAGGTTTACCTGCCCCATGCTGAGGGGATGCTCTGGGATCAGGACTTTATTACAGCCACCCCAGCGAAAATTGCCCCCACCGGGCGCCGCAAACTCCGTTGTCTGCAGCGATTTGGTCCTTTAAGAAGACCCGCCCCAGCCGCCCTTTAAAGGGCGGCGGTCCATTAAGGGATTTAAATAAGGTCGACCTTTTTTTTGGACGCGGCGATCCAAATATGGGGAAAAACTTTTTTTATTATTTTAATTTTAAAATGCAAAATGGGGGTGAGCTAAACTTTTTTAAATTTTTTTTTTTTTTTTCCCTTTTAAACATTTTTTTTTTTTACTTTAACACTAAGGGGCCCCTGGGTGTTTTTACCACTGGGGGGCCAACGTTTTTTACTGCCATTTCATTGTACAATACAACGGGTAATTGTGTAAAAAGATGGGAGCTTTAAAATATTTTCCCGCCTGGGGCAGGAAAATAGTAAACGAATAACATCGTGATTGGGAAACCTTTTCCCCGGGGTTTGCCGCCATTAAACCAAACAGGGTCCCGATCGGATGAGGAAAAAATGAGGCGGGAACCTTTCCACCATTTAGGCGCTGCAGCGATCGAGCGGGTCCATTACTATCTGCAACCGGGGGGTTCATTTTTCAAATTACGCCTTTTTTCCCCCACCGCTGCGGAATCGTCCCCGGACCCACTACAAAAAACCCTTAGACAATGAATTAAGTTAACATCCAATTCCTTAAGGATTAAAGGGGGTCTTTTGACTGTCGTTTTTACAAGCACGCCCGTTAACTCACCTTTCTGGTTGAGCGTGCGAATCTTAAAGCGATTGACATATCCTCTGTTTTTTCCCCAGCATTCCTTTTCAGTGACATGAGTGCTGGAGGTTTATAAATTGTAGTGTACAAAGCTACAGAGCTCTAAAGAGTGAAAGTTTCTCATTTGGTAAACTAACAAAGTCGGTTTCTAGAGAAAAAGACTTCCGCATGGAGGACCTCACCATGGTCGTGACTGATTTAGGACCAGTTAAAACCACAAAAGAGGGGAGGGAGAGGGTTCGGTAAAACCCGGAAACTTGTGTTAAAGAGGGGAATAAAAAATTCTTTTTACCTTACCCAAAGCAAAATCAAGCAACGTATTTGGTAATAGTCTTCATTTTCCTTTCCCTACATGTTAAAAGCTAATCATTGTTGTGAGAAAACCTCTTTAATAACATATATAATCTAATTGTGCCTATTGCTTTTAATGGGGATTGTCTTTTTGTGGAGCCTTTTTTGTGGGCGTTCAAAACCCATTCAACCCAATTACCCAAGGGCCCATGAAGAGCATGCCAGCTTTTTTGGTCCTTTTCCAGAAAAAAAAACAGAGAAGGAGACTGAAAGCAAGGGAACAAAGAAAAGATCATTTTTTAGTAGTGTGGCCCAAAAAATAAACTCTATTGGTGGGGCCCCCAAAATCAACCCAGGTGGGCCCCCAATAATTTTTTGTGGCTCCAAAAATCAAACTCCCTTTTGGGGGCCCCAAGGGGCAAAACAACTCCACTGGTGGGCCCCAAGCATCAACTCCAATGATGGGCCCCTAAGAAACTACTGCAATGGTGGGCCCCAAGAATCATATCCACTGGTGAACCTCAAGAATCATCTCCACTGGTGGGCCCTTAAAAATCAACTACAATGGTGGGCCCAAAGAATGAAATCCACTGGTTGGTCCCCAAAAACATTTTCCCCTTTTGGCCCCAGAATCAACTCCCCTGGTTCCCCAAAATCAAAATCCACGGGGGGGTTTCCAAAATAACTCCCCTGGTTGGTCCCAAAAAAAACAATTCCACGTTGGCCCCCAAGAATCAACTCCCCTTGGGGGGCCCCCCAAACCCCCAGCTTTTTACTGGCAAATATTTTACTATTACCCAAATTTTCATTTGGGACCAAAAAGGGGATAGATTTTATCTAAATTTCTGGGGGCCCAAGAACCCACTCTGCTGGTTGCCCGAGAATCAACTCCACTTGGGGCCCCAAGCACAACTCCAATGTTGGGGGCCCCTAAGAAACAACTTGCCCCAAGGTGGGGGGACCCCCCGAAAACAATTCCACTAGTGGGCTCCAAGAATCAACACCACTGGTGGGCCCCAAGCACCCCAGCCTTCACTGACTACATATTCACTATCTACCAAATGCATTGGACTCAAAAGGGGGATAGATCATCTAAATTGGTGGGGCCCAAGAACCCACTCTGCTGGTTGCCCCGATAATCAACTCCACTGGTGGACTCCAAGAATCAACTCCATTGGTGGGCTCCAAGAATCAACTCCACTGGTGGCCCCTAGAATCAACTTTACTGGTGGGACCCAAAAATCAATTCTACTGGTGGGCTCCAAGAATCAACTCCACTGGTGGGCTCCAAGAATCAACTCCACTGGTAGGCCCCCAAGAATCATCTCCACTGGTGGGCTCCAAGAATCAACTCCACTGGTGGGCTCCAAGAATCAACTCCACTAGTGAGCTGCAGTCTTATCTGACTACAATTGAACTAACTACCAAATGCATTGGACACAAAAGCGTGGACTATGCTTGGCCCCTTTAAGGCCCTGCTGCGGTATCTGTCAGGATGAATTATACAGGGTATCCTGAGGTAACCTGATGTAATGAAGCCTTGTGTATTTAAACTACAAAATACACTTTTGCAACCAGGGAGTAATGGGTCAGTACGTTCTTACCCATTTTACCTTCCTGGAGCCTCACCTTCTTTGCTACATTAAGTCCGTCCATTTGCTCTATGATACCTCTGGACTTGCACACAACACAACTGATGTTAGGTCTGTTTATAGTCTGTATTTTACCTGCAATATGTAACCACCGTCCTCGCCAAACAACATTACCTTTGTCTAAGTGATAAAGACCCCATGACATCTTCTGATCTCTCAGAGAGCAAGATGTGACTGAAAGACGTATCTCTTCATTTTCCGCTCCGTCTCTCTGCTGAGATGATATGTTGAGAGCTGGCGTCTCCCCAGATCGCTATATCACCGGCTGCTGATGGGCCGCGCATAGGTAAAACAGCCATTGATCAGGGGGTTTTAAGTAAAGTTATTTGAAGGGAGATGTAATACTTCCCATACTGCTCAGAAAATACGGCTAATAGTCTATCTCCGCTATCTCGGCTCCCCCGTGCTTCACACTAATCTCACTTCACTTATGTTCTTTTTCAATTAATTACAGTCATTTACAAGATGAACATATCCTCCCTCCTGGGGAAATCTAGGTAGAATAATTTGCAAAAGGAATGGGGAAAAAAAACCTATAAATAAAGCCTGGGTATAGGCAAGAAATTCATCTATCGATCCCCTATCAAGCAATTTTCTTATTAAATTAATTTATATTAGAAGAGAGGAGAGCAGTCACTCTGGGCAGGTTTGCAGGTTGTTTTGCCTTATGGTGCACATATTACTGTCACAGACGAGGCAGGTGATGGATCCATTGGGTCGACCCTAAGAGTTGGCAAATAACCATGGGAGCAGAGTCTAAGGAGCCCCTTGGTCATCATCCTTAACACCCGCAAGGGGTCTTGGACTTTGCTGCAGAGATTAAAGGGATGGAGGGGTCAGCCTGTCAATGCTCAAACCACGCCACACACTGTATCAAATTGGTCCCAGAAGGACATATGGGGACTACCAGGTCACTAACCCTGACGTGGTCACTTGCGGTGACAGCCGAGGTGCCAACGAGGCATCAAGAAGCAGGTGAAGACGTGGCCAAAGCACAGGCAAACGGTCAGAACAGGCAACATTCTAGCGGAGATGGTAAACCAGACACACGGTCAGGGCAGCTGGCTTGCCCTCTAAATCAGAGAGGTCCAAGATAGTGTTGATCGAACTGTTCTAGAAAAGTTAAGTTCTAGTAGAATCCGAATTTAGACTCGAACCGAACCAATTTTACTGTCATCCTCGTAAAGTCTTTCTAGTTTGACACGCCTTTTTCAGTTTAGTTTTCAGCGCCTTTCTGCACTTTTGGCGCCATCCAATCACCTTTCTGCATTTTTGGTGGCCAACCAATCACCTCTCTGCACTTTTGGCAGCCATCCAATCAGTGCAGAGCACAGAGAAGTGTCAAAAACATCATCACTGAGGTGTAGGGCTCTCATTGGCTGCTAAAATCACATGACCATGTTATATATATATTTCTCTGTATTGCCTTGTGAACGCCCTTTCCAGTTCACTCTCTTTACTGTACAGACTGCTTTTAGATAGCAATTTCCTCTCCATAGACATCAATAGTTAGGGAGTTTGGTATTGCTGGCTGCATCTTTCCCACACCCAGAAGCTGTTATTTGGTGACATTTGCAGGCTCACATAACGCCTAACTCTCATATACATGGATATATATTATACAGAGTGCTTGGATTTCCTAAATCATGCTCAGTGCCAAAATGTTCGTTTTGCAGTTTTGGGGGTTCAGTAATTGTATAACACACCGTCTCCAAATCTCCTATGTGTCACAGGGCTTTTGGGCCCCCTCAGGATGCAGGGCCCCATTGCAGCTGCTACCGCTGCACCTCCTATAGCTACGCCCCTGCTTGCAAGCTGTCCTCATCTTTTCAGTGAGCCATTTAAAGGAATAAAGTATATTAACCTCTGTTTTTTTCTGTCACTCTTAGAGCCAAATTTTCTTCACTAAGTTGTTCCACGTCTCTAGTTTACTGTTATGGGTGGCAATTCCAGCTTCTCCTCACCTGTATAGGTATAAACATTAACCAGAACATCTTCTCCCATTGACTTTAATGGGGTTCGAGTTAGAATAGAACTTCAGACCGAACTCCCAAAAGTTCGAGGTTCTAATCGAACTAGAACTTTTTACTGATCTCTCAACACTAGTTCAGGACCTTAGGGTGTGTCACCCATGTCTGCCAAAAAAGGTTAGGAGAGTCATAAAAAAAAAGTGAACAACAAATACTGTTCATTGGAGTCCCTCTCCGAAAGGAGATGGACCAAACCCTCCCAGATCTCTAACCCTGCAAGAGGCACTCATCTATCTAAAACAGAGCTCAAAAAACTACATTTGGCTCAGAACTAGGCAAATAAGGCGCATAGCGGTCCCTCAATGGAGAATTCAGCCCACTCCATGCCTCCTTGCGCCCCCTTTTTTGCCCCGGGAAAGAAGTGGTT